>CBVK0101356786.1:0-24321 GCA_900067695.1 Picea abies | reverse complement strand
CCAACCATTGGGTCCCATAGATGTTTCACTTCCCCTTGCGGTCACCTCGACCGACTCATCTCCTGCTCCAACTAAAGCTGACAAAGCCACCCAGTTCATTGAGCAGATCCAGCACATCTACCAACAGGTTCAGGATATCCTACAGAAGTCCAATGACAAGTACAAACATTGCCATGATCAACATTGGGTGCCACATAAGTTTCAAGTGGGCAACAAAGTTTGGTTGCACTTGCAGAAAGAACGCCTTACATGACCCCATAAAAAGCTTTTCCCACTCCCTTATGGTCCTTACACCATCACCAAGGCCATGAGGGATAATTCTTTTGAGCTCAACATTCCTCCTTTCCTTGGCCTGCACCCAGTGTTCAACATGGATCTCCTTCGCCCTTATTTCCCACCATTATTGGACACCTTAGATGTAGCAGAACAACTGACTCCAATAGAGCTCAACCCCAATTTCATACAACAGTCATCAAGTGATCATATTATGGACATACAGATCAAGGGCACTTGACAGTAAAGTATCCAACTTTATCGAGTTGTCAAAGCAGGGCAGCTCCTGCACCAAGGCAAGTGTCTGACTCGGGGCCAAATTTAGCAAAAATTTCCTCATTTGATGGGGGAAATCAACACAATCGATACCATTTCTTCCTAAGGATGGAGGATTGATCTTGGTGGATATTGTTAGCCACCCACCTTTTCCAACTGGCTTAAAACATTTTTCTCTCAATTTTGGCAATTTACTATTTTTAGGAGTTTTCACTTCTGGGGCCATTTTGAGGGCCTAAATGAAGGTTTTTCAGGATTTATTTTCTCAATGATATCCAACGTCATGATTGAGCCCCCAAAATGAATCTCCTCTATGATGCCTTTCCAACGAGCTATCATACACCTAAAATGGAGATCGTATGCAAAAGTTATGACCCCGGGAAGTTGATGTACTAACTTACCTAGACGAGGCCCACATGACTTTTGGTGCTTCATCTCCTAGGGTTAGGTTTTTGGATGTCTAGGGTTTTTGGCATTCCTGTTTATCGTAAAAAGGCCTTCAAAGCCTCATTGTAATAATCTTCTAGCGAATGAGCGCAACCGTCACATCTCTTCTCAGAGATAAGCCACCACCATTCCAACAAGCTTGTTTCCGCTGCATTTTACAGTTTCATCTTATTTACTTATTGAATAGAAAACTAGTTTTACTGTATCTATGTTATTTTTTGTTAAGAACTTGTTAATAATCTGTAGTCATTTCGTTATGCTCATAAAATCTGAATCATCAATATAGATGGCAGTGATGGCGAACTTGATTTCACATCATTGAGTGATTCTCATAACAATTTTCGCTTGCAACCATACTAGTGAGCTTACCTATAGTAGATCATAGATTTCTAGACCAAGCTCATCAAATAATGTTTCAGAAACCATATTACATTGAGAACCACTATCAAACAAGGCATTTTCCTTCTGGTTCTTCACTTGAAGTTTGATTTAGAATAACACACTTTTATCTCCACTTACCTTTGGCTACTACAATGTAGTTCAAACCACAACTTCATCTAGATTAGAGGTGCCTCCTATTGCTTCTTCTTTTGTCTCAATAACTACCTTATCTTTCCCCTTGGACTTCAAACACTATGGATGTAATTCTGGATGAAATTTCTAGCACTTATCTTCCATGTGTCCATCTACATCATAATGTTTGCAATGCCTATTATGATCCCTCTATTTTTCGGTTGTCATTGTAATCTTCTTATCTATTCTCTTGATGGTTTCTTCTTGTCCCATGTGATGTTCTCCTTTATTGGAGTCCAACATTCCAACCCAATGTAAACATCCTTCTTACTTGTCTCGTGTATGATTTTCAAACCATGAAGCTGCAATTGTCTTTGGATATGGCTGAAAATTCCTCCAATGTACTTCATCACCACTACTGGCTCTTCTTGAGAGATACCAAACCTAATGGCCTACCTCTTGAACTCAAAAGTGTATTCTTTCACTCCTTATATTTATTCTTGTTGTTGGTACTTCCACTTCACGAGTTTCTCCTCTTCATAACCTATGGGATAGAATTTCGAATTCAACAATTCCTTGAAGTCCTCCCATTTTGTCACCATAGGATTTTTTCCTATCCTTAGTGCATCCTCATAACTCTCCCACCAAAACAGAGTATGTTCGGTCATCTTCAAATTGGAAAAGGAAATTTGTTGTGTTTCTTGGACTTGATAAATCTCAAATTAAAATTCCAATTATTTAAACCAACTATCAAACACCTTGACATTAGTTTGTCCATCATACATATGTATTTCAATCTTTGATTCAACTTTGAAAGGGACACTAAAAGATAAAGTTTTTTTTTTTCATTACCTAATTTTCCAAGCATCTCGCCTTTCAGACCTTTATGGCCAAACTTGTGTTCTACATGATCAATCTCTTCTAAGAGTGCTTCGTTACCCTTCATTAATAGTAGTTGTGTCATAAACTCTATTAATGCAGCAATTCCTTGCTCTAGTCGAGCCAATCTGACCTCTTGGTCTTCCCTATCATCTCCTTCATGATGATTCCCCACCATTTATGGTCCTTTGCTTCTCTGTAGGGATGGAAACAATGCTTATCCACTATTTTGGTACTATCTTCATGTGTTTACCATGCAGGTGTTCTCCAAGTCTTCAAAACCTACTCTGACACCATATTATCCATAATTGAGGGACTAAGAGTCCACTCAATTTGCCAACACAAATGACTGTTTCAAAATAAGTTTGTTTTCTGTTTTTAATGACTAGCTCCAATGGAAAATTCCATGAAGTAGAATTATATTTCCCCCGAAAATACCATGCAACATTTAAAATAATTTATCTTCCACTCAACAATAGGCTAGGTTAATTAGTGATCAAACATTAAAATGGAATCATAACTCAATTAATAGCTCAATAATGAATCAAAACAACATATCCAACATATTGCATAGGAAACACACACATTTGAGACAAGGTTTTATTCTTGAAACACAAAATTCATTGGATATTTTATTACATTCAAAAGAATATTACAGAAGAGTAAGCTATACATAGGATTTGTATATTGTTTCTCAACGTGAAGATCAAAATTCTAACACACCGAACCCCCTAAAATCTCTCAGGCTAGTGGGATGTACTAATTTCCTCTTTTACTTTCCTCCAACACCCCTATAAATCCAATTCTGATCTCATAATTCGACTATGCTCATCAAGAGCTTATCAACAACTATAACCATGCTCCAAATCGAACTTGGTATCATAATTTATGGCCTCTTCAAGTTTTTCATGCCTTCTTTCGCCATCTCCACCTGGATCCACATCACTCATAACATCCGATGTGGATTGACGTGTTAGGACACATCAAACCTCCAACATTGAATGCCTTGGACAATAGATGACAAGAACATTTACACAATCAGTGGGAGGCAGTTCCATTCCCAACTGAGCATCGAGATCCAATGGATCCCCACACTAACACCACCAAAGGTCCTCCCAGTTTTCAATTATCTAGTTGTCTGGTCTCTATAACCACACCCCAACCGAGAAAACACACACTCTTCGGGCACGTCAACCCACCAGGCACCTCACCCCACTCGACATTGGGAAAATTTCACTAGGAATCTCACCCCATCCGACATTGGGAAAATTTCACTAGGAATCTCACCCCATCGGGAACCATAACCTCGGGCTTCACTAAGTCCCTTGCAAATAGATCTTCACTTGTCTTGTTGTTCATTTCTATAATGTGAAAACTCTCTCCTGAGCTTGTCTAAGAGATAAATAACCAAGATATCTTGACCCATAGATCCAATGGCTGGGATCTATGCTTTTCTCAAAGATGTGTAAAGGTCGAAGCCTATTCCTGGGCCCACCCACTTTGGTGCTGACACCTTTCCACTTCCTATCGGCTAAAATGAATATCACCTGGTCGGAATTGCATCACTCTGACATCATAGGAATGTTCCCTAAAAATCGTCCTGTTTAACATTAGAAAAGGGAAACTGGGTCATAACCCTTCTCGAAACCATGCACAACTGGGCATTGACAAACCGATGAAGAAATTTAGAGGAAAGGGTATTAGAAACTCTAGTGGTATGGAGGTCCATTTTCTCCTCCTCCACTCTGTAAAATGTAAGCATAAACCACAAAAATTCGATGATGGAACCATGTCTAACCGAGATATGGTAGTTTCTTTGAGTGTTAGTTACAACACTTAGCCAAAATTATCAGTCCTTCTGTGGATGGTCGAGCTCGGTCCTCCACTCTAGATCAACAACCATCATTCACTCTGGTATACAGAGGTATTTTAATTGGATAAGTACTATCTCTAGACTTAGTAGTCCCACAAGTTTTTTAACTCCTTTTATTGTGCAAGAAAAGACTCCACCAAGTATCCCAAATGAAGGTTTTATATCCTACAACCCTTCTATTTCAATGGACAAGGAAAACACAGGTTTATTGACATGGTTTGACCTCCATTACTCAAGTGTTATAGTTAATATAATTTACCAATTAAAATGAGATTGAATCATTCCATTCAACTCATATTTATCATTTATTTACCACATCTAGCCATTATAGAAAACAATATACTATTTATCATCATTAATAAACATTCAATGGCCATTTCAAGTAAAATACTTATATGTTCAATATTGTTTAGAACCAGTCAATTGACTAAAGGTGAATGCCTTTGCACCAAACCATAGGCTATGTTTCACTTTGTCATTCTATAGCAAGCCACCCCTATGTCGGGCCATGATACCACTAAGGGGACTCTCACAATTGAGTCAACAAGTCAAGGACTCAATTAGGAAGGTTACTATGCTTCACTCCACTAGAAAAAACCAAAGTTTCTCTCTTCCCACTCATCTTAGGACCTCCGTGAGTCTATTAGGTACCTTCCCATTCAGATTTCCTCTGCACAAGGGAGTCCCTTCTCTACTATGTAGTCCATCAACAAACACCCCTTTCTAGTGCCGGTTTCTTTTCAACCATCACCACGTCATGGCCCTCTTTTGTTCCATTCTAGATATGGGTATTGTTTGTTCCAAGGTGACCATTCATGTTTTGGGCATGATGCCCAATTATTATTTTTCTCCTGTCTATATATTGGAGCTCATTAAACTCATTCCCTTTTCCATACACTGTATTCCAATGTCTATGTCTTCGGGAACATGTCTTCTTTCACTTTATTTTCTTCTTTTTCTCATATGCACATCCTCTCATTATTTTTCCCTCTTCCTCCTCATTCCTCGAGATCCCTAATCACTTCTTTCAGAAGCAATCTCCCAGGGTCAATCTCCCTATTTGAAGGGGGAAAGCTATGCTGTGTACTTCTAGCTAACATTATAGCTGACCCTTCACTCTTGTGAGTATAATTCTAGAGATAGTTGTAACGTCTTCAACTACTAAATCTGAATTCCATTAACAGGTTCCTTGTGTTCAATGTAAACAATGTACTTTTGATAGGTTAGGAATTCATAGTTCTGCAAGTGTAGGTTATATTTCTGGGAAATATTCCTATTTTCCTCATTAAAACTTCCCAATTCCACCTCACCAATCCCACTCATGGTATCATGGCCATTAATTCAAGGCTTCCCTATCAGTCAATTTTCTAGTGTTAATTTCATTAATCATATACACAATTACATTCTTCATTAATCACAGTACATGAAGTCTTAAACATGATTATAGTCTTGGGTTACTTAGGCTGATGGGGC
Organism: Picea abies; assembly: GCA_900067695.1. Lineage (NCBI taxonomy): Eukaryota > Viridiplantae > Streptophyta > Pinopsida > Pinales > Pinaceae > Picea > Picea abies. Next base: position 18,587 of record CBVK0101356786.1, on the reverse strand, counting down.
TTCAAAATTTTTCTTTTCCTCAACCATCCCCAAGAGTCTTCTCAAGGGAACCATCATCTTCTACTCGTCAAAATCTTTCCAACGATCGTAACCATGCTCAAAACCAAGCTCTAGATCAAAATATACAACCTCCCAATTTTTCTCAGACTCTCATGGTCAAAGTCCAACTCACTACCACATGGAATCCATGTGGAACCTTAGCACTCATGGAATCCAATGTGGTACTGATGTTGCACCTTCCTAACCCACTGCTTTAGGATTTATATCCACATACGTTTAACGTCGTCATTCGGCTTCACTCCGATGGAGTGCTAAACATTCGATCCTGAATACTCCAATCTCCAATAAAAATACACCTGTTGGGCCCCTCCTAGATCTGATGATCCTCAGTTCGAGTATCCAACAAATCTAATTATGTAGGCAATTCCAAATAACACTGAGGTTAATGTCGAATTTTTCGACGTACCTCATAGTGTAGGGACAAGACCCACAGGGATCCATGATTAAGATTGGATCTCACCTATCCACTGATCAATATTTTATATCTTCTCCATACCTTCATTGTCATCAGGGTTCTCCTCCCATGGAGTTATCAACACCCAAAATAAGTTTCAACAACAATCACTCTTATCAAATTCCCCCAAATCCAATGGTCCTCGGGACTTGACCCCCAATGACCTCGATCATGTTGGTGCCTCTTACTTGCATAGATTTTATTGCCCATACCTTGGCCTATTCACATGCAACCATGTGGGACCCATGACTTATCAATGGCTATTGTTAAATTAAACCCGCTTACTGATCAACGGTCTAGGTCCCTCCTCAGAGTACTCCCATCAGAGTCCTTCCTCAGAGTACTCCCATCAGAGTGCATCCTCCTCAAAGATCGCCACTCACTCCAACCAATTCACTTTCAATGAATGGTCGATATTTCTCAACTTATAGATCTAATGGTTAGTATTTATGGCACCTATATCAAATTTTATAAACAATAGGGATCACACTTGGTCCTTTCTACAAATTTCTAGTTGAAATGTTTCAACCTCTGGGACACCCTAACACTCCTCGTCAACATGATGTCACTCTCTCTCTTAGCCTCATTTAAGTAGGATCCACATCAATTTACATCTAAGGTTACTCCTCATCTATTTTCAAGTCCATGGTCCAAATTTCATCTCGGATCCTTCTCCATTGGAGTACCTCCACTTCGGGCATCTAAGGTTACTCCGACCATTGGATTCCAATGGTCACACACTTTAACGAACGACTGGAATATAATCACTATGTTGAATATATGGTTTTGATTATTCTTGAATCAAAACTTAGGATACCTACAGGAAAACAGTTTGATCTTGGACTTAGTCAATTTTTTGAGGTTTCTTTAAAGATTTTCCTGCAATTAACAGTTCAAATTAGGAGTTTATTACATAGGGATTATTCTAGGTCCCTTCTCAAGGTTTATCATGTCTTCAAGATCTCTCACCTTAATCTTAAAACTATCAAGGCATTTCCTCTTAACCACTTAAGAGGATATTAAGGTCTCTTGTGACTTTCCACTTCAATATGGGGGTGGGGGGGGGGTTCTAAGGGATTAAGGTTCTCTAACTACAAGAGACCATCTCATATTCTAGTTAACTTTGCTATCATCCTTCTGAAAGGGTTTATGATCTCACAAGATCTCGATTTGGAGCTTTCTGTCTTCATAGGGTTACACCCTAACTTGACCATTCCTAATGGGATACATGAATCCATCATATTAACAATGATATAAACCACACATAATCCATACAACCCGTTAGTTACACAAGCAAGACAATTACACATTTTACAACTTGAGAACTTGCATGCAATACAAAGATTCATCTCAATTAGCAAAGAAATATCTATCCATGAATGCATCCACATGGAATATCCATTGAGTTCATTAACATACATATATATTCATGAATACAATCAAAGGAATAACTCATCCCTTTATCTCATTTCCTAGAGTATAAAAATACTTATTTTTTCATAGTGTAACCAACCAAATAACTATGGGGATTTTCCTTTCCACCCTACCATAGGCTCTGCATGCTCAGTTACTTTGACAACAAGCCACCCCCATTTCAGGCCATGATACCACCATGGGATTCTCTCAGTGTTGACACAATATGGAAATAAATAACTCAGGAGGTTGCTCTCCTCCTCTTCTCTAGCAACAACAAAAGTTTCCATTCCTTCCCACTGAGCTCATGACCTCCATGGGATTTATTAGATTCCTTCCAAGGTGGATTTCCTCTACACAAGATATCCCCTTCATAGCTATATTGTCCCTCAAATCACTCTCCTTCCATTGTCATTTTATTTCCAGCAAGAATCAAGTCCACAACCCTCTCTTTCTCCAGTTGGGACTTCGGGTTTCCTCTGCTCCAGTTCAAAACTCTCACTGAGTTCTATGATCCTTCTTTTTCATACACTTTTTCATTCTTTGTTTCTATCCAACACCCTATCTTTCAGGTCTTCTATAGAGCTCCCATTTTAGAACTCTGCTAAGTTCTCTTCTTCAGGTGCACCTCTTCTCTTCTCATATGATCTTTCTCAAGCTCTCCTCCTCGTCTTCCAATATTCATCTTCTCATGCATGTGTTTCTCAAATGGGAGGGTTCTTGACCTATCCTCTTTGTTCGATGAGAAGGAACTCGTGAGGGTCAATCCAGAAGTTGCAATTGGGTACTATGTTGTACTTTTGGATGGAAATTATTGTTGTCCTAGACAAATCTTCCATACCTATATTCATTGGGTTTGTTGTTTTTTCAAATACCAATCCCTTTTTATTAAGTGTCTTGCTTCAATTGCAAGCTAGAAGAAATATGGCTCTTTCCTCCTCATCATTCATCAAGGTGGCTTTGGTTTCTTGTACATATGAATTCCCCTTTTTTTTCCCTTACTAATCCCTCTCATGGTATCATGGCTAGTATTTTAAAGGCTTCACCCCCATTGTCAGTTGTTGGCATTTACAATTAAACAATAATACATTTACATTGTCTATATGAATTTTCATGGAAATCATATATCATGATTAATTATATACATAATTAGGGGTTTAGAAATGGGGTGTTATATTCCCTCCCCCGTTCAAAAGGAACACCATCCTCGACGTTCTTGCATCTCAAAAACACCTTCCATGCCTTTAGATTTCAACTTCTTTAGGATTATCTTCCTCTCCTTGATATGGTCCTCACTCGAAATATGGCATTTAAGAACATGCCTACAACAATATCAAACAACATGCATATTAATCACTGCATAAAGGCCCTATCAATAGGTCGAGCCCATTGTGAAAACCAAAGGCTAGAGTGTGCGCCCTTCCTTCCCTTCCAAGAGGTAGTAGAACCCAACATAAAGCCTTACCCAAGGCCTTACCGAAATTGGAGAGAACCCAACCTTTTCATGGGATCAATCATGAAAACGAACAAAACAATGGTAGTCTCTAATGAATCCAGTATCCAGACCCTTCACAATTCCATGCATAAATATTTCATTGTTGTCTATAACTCAAGAGAAAACATACATTCTTAGCATAACAATTATCTGTGAAATTCATGGATTTGCATCCACATGGCTATCATATTTATTCGATTCATTGTTTTCCTTTAACATACCCACTGTGCTCATGATCCCAACTAGCATGTAATATGAATTATCCAAGTCTCCTCTTCCTTGTAGTCACTCACCCTCCAGGCTTAGGCATCCCCTTCTCTTCTATATAGTCCTTTCAGTGACCCAACATTTGCCAAGGATTGCTCACACATGAATAGGTCAAAAACTTATCGATTCTTATAGCCCAGGTTGTCCCCCTAGCTTTCCCTAACATAACATAGCTCATCACAATGAAAATTATACCATATGGGGTTCTCATGTCTCAACAATAGTCCTTTCATACTTTCCATAGTGATAGTCACCCTCTATTGCTCCATGACAAATATTTGATCTCACTATATCACATGCATACAGTAACCGTGAGATTTTATGATTAGTTAAATGAAACACTTCAAATATGTTAGCCACATATTTCCATTTTCAGATTTGTTCCATACATGAACTAGATTCCATATGTATGAGATTCTCCTTCTCATAAAATTTTGGGTCTTTCATAACCAACATGCATTGGTCTTCCTTATGGGATTACAACATTTCCATATCCAAGACCCTTTCTTCCTACAATTCAATTTTTACACAACCAAACAAATTGTTAGTTCTCGTGCACATTATACTTTCATTGCACATTTGTAGTGGCTTCCAAACAATTTCTAAAATCTATGCATACTAACAATCAAATCACAATTATATATAAAATAAAATAAAAGGAATTATCTTTCCTTACACATACATCATTTCATCATACCAAACCATTCTAAATACAACCAAACATTAAATGAATTTAATCAACGTGTCAATGTCCGTGACCACATTTACACACAATGCACCCTTGCATTGATTTCATATTACCATACTTTTTCATGTTAGGTACTTTTCCATGGTGTGTCGGAACTCAACCAACCTCTCACCATATGGATTTTCTATACACATTAATTGTCTTAGTAGGAATGCTCCTCCTTCTTTGAGCTGATCATAACCTCAGTCAACACACATGAAACTAAAATTTTCTCATGAATGCATTCAATCATTCTTTCTCTATAGGTAACCAGGGTGCCAACACTCATAGCCACCCATTTCCTCTCTTTACCATTGTTACAAATATTGTAGGGGTGTTGGGCCCGTGATATGATCAATTTATGACAGTTATTAGACACCTTTTACCGAATGTACATATGTGTTTTTCACATTTTGAAGGAGTTTTTTGAAGAATTTTATATTAAAATGGTATGATCTACACCAGGTATGTATGATTCATGTTTAATGATTGTATTGAGTATAATTGATCATGTTTTTACACTTCCAAGGATCTGATTCATGTTTTTTGGTGTTACAAGGCAAAAACACACCACATTTATACTTGTGATACTCAGTTTGGCACTCCTTCCAGCACTCGATCCGATACCCAGTCTGACACTCCATCCAGCACCTCGTCCTACACAAAAACAGTGGGTGATTTGGAAGTTATGGTATTGGCGGCCAATGGCAGGCGAATTCGAGACATGGGTTTTTCTCGTGCTTATCCCCTCCAGCTACTGTACTCTTGACAACTAGATTTTGGGTTGTTATGGTGGGTGATTACTGGCTCACTCTATTTCAGTAGTTAGGGCACCATTAATGAAATTTGCCAATTTTAGAAGTGGTTCAACCCTTCTATGGTCAACCAATTGGTCTATAAAAATTATAAATACCACCATGGTGGTTAGATAATTGTTAATCAGTAGAAAAATTTGTGTTAGAGCCAAACATGATTTTTGCTATGTTTTTGTATTTTTCAACTACCAGAATTGTATAAGACTGTGTTTTTCAAGTTTTAATGGTGAAATCATTTTTTTGAGCTCATGGTGTGCATTTGAGAAGTGACCACGACTTTCTGGGGGGCCCACTAGTAGTCTGGTAATTGTCTTTATGTTTGTTTATGCATTTTCATAGTTTAGTTGTTCTCTTTATTTTCCTGTACATGCATTTTTATTATGTTAATTAGTTTGTTGTTATAACTTAATTGCTTTGACTCTCTTGTGCAGGTTTGTATGATGAATTATGTCAGCATGCATTAATCTTGTAGTTAGGAAGGATTCACAGATCCCTAGACTAACCTCATGTGTAATTAGATGTTAGATTATGCTTTGATTTATGATTTTATAGTGAAGTTTAAAACCGAGGTTTTATTAGATTAGAACAAAGTTTCTATTTGGGTTCTCTTCAACAAGGATTTGATGGATGGATAGAGTTAATTTCAGTTTTTAATCATAGCTTTCTTATCTTATTTTTATATAGATCTTGTTTAATTAGTTGTTGGTTAATATAGTTGCTAGTTTACTTTTTAATGTCATGTTTTAAATTTCTATTTTTAAGCATTTCTTTATTGTAGTTTGAATTGTTAGAATAGATGTAGTATAGTTTCATTTATGTTATTTCATTTCCTAGAATTAAATTGCAATTATATTTCCTATTTAATGGTTGAATCTAGTTTTTCTTACATAGTATAGAAGTACAATGATAATCTCGTTATATTGTAGATGATTAATAAATGAATATGCAGGGTAATTGACGATTGCTTTTGTCATGGCTAAATTCTCATTGGATTGATTAATCCATATCTTTCACTTTGCCATTGAGATTAGTGTTGAGATTATACCACTTGAATTATCCTTTGTTTTCAAGTTCTATCGAGATATCATACGACACCAGAGACATTCACACAACCACCAACATTATGTTTGAGTTTTGATAGATTAAGAAATAGTTTTCCTTCTTTCATATATTAAATAATAGTTTCCTGCTTTCATAGATTAGAATAGATAGTTTCTTGCTTTTGTGGATCAGTTTCTTGCTTTCATAGTGTTATATCTTCAAATAAATTGATTGAGTTTTTTGATTTTAGGTGATAGGATGTCTTTTAAAAATATTTGTTTTTAACATTTTTAAAGATCATTTCTCAAAGCTTTATGCATGTAAGAAAGTTTTGTTTAGTTTTTATTGGATCTAATTCGAATCTCAGGTTTCGGTGGCTTAGGCGAACATTTAGATTGTTCATTAGCCACCAAAAGCCTTAGCTTTTGGTAGTTTAAACAAAGGAATTAAGGGCTATTTTAGCCACCAAAATCGCAGAAGCAAGAAAAGAGTCAGCACGTCCTTTCACACATTTCAACCGTTGGGTTTGAAGTTTTATAATTGCAATAAGCCGCTGAAAAGACATGAGAAGGAACCGTTCACGACCGAGAGCTAATCTCTATATGATATAAGCGAATCTTTTCAGATTATTGTATCATCAATCTGTATGCTTACGTACCCTCCATCATTATAGATATCGACCATGATTTCTACAAATCACAAACCATTCTCTCGCATCCCTTGTAATCAATGCCACGTTCTAAAGCTCACATCAGTTTTTTCTTTCCTATCATAGCCGAGCCAAATCTCCCTAACTCTACGCTGTGTAACTCTCCCCTGAAATCTGTTCCTTCGATAACAAGTGTACAAAAGCATTGTGGAAAATGAATAAAGGAGCACCAACCCTAAGGAAAGATCTCGACGACATCAGTTACTTGGAATTGCACCCAGAGGTATGTCAACTGTTTAAGGATGCAGGGTGTTATAATTTTTGCAAAAAATTACAGAGTTCTCATCAGCAGGTGGCAGAGGCCTTTGCTCTTAATTTCGATGGAAAGAAAGAAATCATAGGTCGGGATGAATTCGATATAGATGAAGCCCTCATAGCTGAAGTGACAGAGCTTCCCAGGACTGGAGAAAAATGGTGTAAAACTACTGTCACTAAGAATGTTGAATTCAGGTCTTATTTGAAACCAAAACACAAGGGTTTGATATGGAAGAAAGACATTCCTATGTCTTTCCTTCAAGAGAAGTGGAAACAGTTGCTAAAAGTCATAATGGTTTATATAACTTGTGAAGGGCGATATAACAGAGTGATGATTTACCATTTAAAAGTCATAAATCATTTGACTAGTAGAAACCCACTCAATTTGCCCTATTTTATCCACAGAAGCTTATCCAAAATGTCTCATCAAGTCAAGGCCAAGCCCAATCAAGTTGCAGGTAGATTATCCCACCATAGTCTAATTAAAATTTTGGTTTGTGAGCTATTGCAAAGAAGAGGCATAGAGTGAAATTACTTATTGTTCTGGAATGATTTTCAGACTGAGGTACAACTAGAGGGTAAAAAGAGTCCTCATTCCAAGAAATCTTCTACTCCCAGAAGTGGAAAGAGGAGGACGAAAGATATCTCTCCAGCTCCAGTTAATCAACCCTATCCTTCTTCTAAGATTAATAAAACTAAGAAGAAATTGAATTTCAACAATGAAAAAGAAAAGGCCAAAGAATCCCAAGTGAACAAAAGCATTCTTAATATTACTTACTCAGATTCAGAGGATGAAGAGCACCAGATTGAAACAGGGAACGAGGATTCAGCTACCACAGGGCGTGAAAATTTTGTTTTTGTAGATATATACACAACAAGTTATGAAGACCTTCCATCACGTACACCTCAAGAAGAACAAGAACCAAAAATTGCAGATGCCTCATCTAGCAAATGAGTGAAGCAGAGTAAATAAAAGGAAATCAAGAAGCTTAAGAAGAAATTAGTCAGACAAGAAGTGTTAGAAAGGGTAATCAAAATCATGTATGAAACCCTGTCAAACAACTTTGTAGAAAGAAACTCATCCTTGGAAAGATTAGCTCATGAAAGCATAAAGGAAAAGAAAAAGAAGAACAAAATTGTAAAAGACTACAACAGCTTATGGAGAGTATCTCAGGGATTGAAGAAAAAGGTTAGGGCTTTGAGGAAACAAACTATGTCTTCAAAACACCAGGCTCAGACACATGATACTCTTGAAACCCTAGCAGAGGTGGCAGTTCAATGCAATGAATTAGAGGCAACTATTACCCTTCAGTCTTTGAGCAAGATGCATAAGCCTTAAAAGATCAACCCTAAGGCATTTTTGAGCTAAGACAAAAGGTATTTTTTGAAATTTTGATAATTTCACTAGTCTCAGGTTTCAGTGGCTTAGGAGAACATATCGATTGTTAATTAGCCACCGAAAGCAGATCTTTCAGTAGCTAATGGGTCCAAATTTTGTCTACTCTATCTATCGAAAGCACTGATAAGGCAGAAAGTTAATATTTTTGCATAGGTCCAAGTTTTCCTTGTCCAAAAGCCTCAGAAATGGTTCTAATCAATGGAAAATAATTAATGACACTCTTATCAAGAGTTTGTTTTGGTTTTGGATATGATCTACAGGACAGAAAGGTAAAAAACGATTGGCTATTTTCAAGGATATAAAGTTGTTTGATTGTCAACAGGTGGCATGTTCGACTCCTCCCACATCACATGAAATCCAACAGCCTCAGAAGGCTCACTACACCTACCAAATAATTTGAAGAACATAAAGATCATTCGAGGATTTGAATTGACCTAGTTTATAGGACCTTTGCCTATTTTCTTGGGCCAGTTATTGATTTTCTATTTTAGGCAAAATTTGATCCAAAAGTCTAGGATCTTGAAACTATTTGTAAAAGGCTATAAAGCCCAGAATATTTGAGGAACAGAGGGTTCGATTTTGAGTTCTATAATCCAATGTTATTGTGAAAAAGACACTTTCTTTAAAATATTAAGCCCGCAAGATTCTTTCACTGTTATTGTCATACTCTCTTTTATCTTTTCTCTATGCATATGAGTTGAAATCATTCCTTTTGTCTATGTTTAATGGTCCCATGGTAACTGTCATCTTACCTTTGATTGTTAAGCAAGAATCATAAGTATCCTTTGTTGGTTTGTTGACCCATGATATATATTGCCTATGTATGTTCTGGTTAATTGATTAGTTTTCTTATCCATTTGATCTACAAACCTATCTGATAATAGCTCTTGAAGGAAATGTATTGCATGAATATAGCTAGACTTTCTTGAAGATACAATCCAATGATTTAAGATATTCATCTTGATCCAAACCCACACCCATTATTGAGAAAATAGTAACAAAAGGTTAAGTTACTAGGCATCTTTGAGATACAGCCTAGGAGAGTTTCCTGGAGTGATAACAAATTAGTGTCGTTGCCAGGGAGAGGAGATTGAAGCTCAGCTTCCTTGGGAGATGACAGGATCCAACTTTGATGATAGACAATGTTTGGACACTTTTTCGGTTGTAATCATCTATCTGGCGACTCCATTGGAATGAAGTGGCTTCGAGAAGGGATCATACCATAGAAAATCAAGAAATACCACTGGAAACACTAGTTCCAGATCCTGAGAAGATCATCATAAGTGGAAAAGAATTGCAAAGACAAACTTCTAGATCTACAAGATCATCTAAACTAGGTATTTCAAGAAACACTTCTTGTTTTGTATCTAGAGAACCTCTTGTCGAATCCCCTTCTGATGAAACTTCTAGTTCTCAGAAAATTGAAATTGTGTCATAAAGATTGAAGGGTGATGAGCTTTCAATTTCCTCTGATGTTATAGATTCTATTCTTGAGCATGTTATTATATCCAACTTTGGAGAAGAAGTTGTAGAATCTATCCAACAAGAGGACTCTTCCTCTTCCTTGAATTCTTCACCAACTAAGCCTATAGAAAGTTTTTTCCATACTCATACCAATCTACCTATTCTTGAAGATATTTTACAAGATCTTTCCTCTAAGAGTGAAGAAAACTTGGCCTTGCTACTCAATCATTTTTACAGAGCTTCTTACTTTCCACCTTATCCACGAAACACATTCCAGGGTAGTCATCCTACTAGTGCTTCCCCTTATTTCCTCAGTGAAGTAAGACCACCATTGTCCATAGTCCCACCTATCCCATCTTAGCCATCATCTACAAAAACTTCTTCCTCTGCATCAACCCCCAAGATTTCCATGGCTGTCCCTTTGACAAAAATGGAACAAATCTTAGGCAATAGGTATGCCCCTCTTGTGTTGCCCAATCTCTTATCAACCATGCCAACAAAATATTATCATAAATATATGCCAAAGTTTACCGGATCTAGGGATTATACAACTAAATAACATATAGAATATTTCTATGCTTATGCTGAGAATATTAACATTTCAGAGGAAGATGTTTGGACCAGAATTTTTGTGTAGAGCTTGGATGGTTAAACCAGGAAGTGGTTCAAGGAGATGTTAGCAAATTCAATGGCAGGCATTGAGAAATTAGATGAAGTGTTTTTGAAACATTGGGGAGAAAGAAGAGACCTCTTGTATTATATTACTGAATTCAGAAATCTAAGAAGAGAAAATGGGGAGTCTGTCTCAGACTTCACCAAAAGATTCAATAAAATTTTTGGAAAGATCCCAACAAAGATCAAGCCGAATGATGCTTCAACAAAGATTACTTACTCTTCTGCCTTTGATCCAAAATTTTTCTTCATCCTTAGAGAAAGAAGGTCAGCCACACTCGCTTTAATGCAATATGTTGCTCTCGAGGATGAATCTAAGATTATGGCATCTCAGAAACTTAAAGGAAAATTTGAGAGAAAGAAGTCATCTGATGATCCCCCTTCTTCTTCAAGTACCAAAATGGAAAATATGGCCAAGATGTTGGACAACCTGACCTCAAAAATGTCAAAACTAAAAATTCAGAGTCAACAACCAACAAGAAGTAAAGAGCCTAATGTCTATGCTCCCAGGAATCCAAATGCATTCCCCTACAGAAGGAACAACCAACAGGTTCAGATCCTTCAAAGAGACAAGAATGTAGCTGAAGACCAAAGGATTAGGGCCCCCTTCCAAAATGTTTTCTTATAAGAAGAGCAAGAGCTATCTCATGGTGAGATTGAATAAGAATATGACATCAATTGTTTCAAGGATGATGCTAATTCCTCTTTATTAACACAAACAAATTATGAGGAAGTTCTCATGCATGAGCAGATTAAGGAGAAAAGCATTAAAGAATATTTTTATCAAACAGATGATTAGCCTGGTTACAATTTAATATCTAAGACTATTGTTTCAAATCCATTGCTTGCTGCCCCTGGAAAAAAAAAGAAGTTGCTGCCAAGCACCCTGTTGTTCCTGCCAAGCAGATCTCCACTCCCGCAAAACAATAGTAGAAGCCTTTGCATCCCCAAGCTAAGGAACATGTGTCCTTTAGAGCTCCTTCTAATGAGGTAAAAGATTTCGACAAAATATCATATTCATTTAATTTCGAATCAGAAATTCAGAAGGTAAAAATAACTATGGCATTGACTGAACTTATGAAGAATGATATTTTCAAGTATGCTATCCTGAAGTCCCTTCAACTAAAGAATCCCATAGCTATTGTTTATGTAAACCTTCAGGATGACAATCCCACAATGAACATAGGACCTATGGTTGAGGACAAAGATGATTCTTGTCCACCCTTCTACATATCTCTGAATTTCCATGACAAGATCCTTCACAACTACCTCCTTGACTCTGGAGCATCACACAATATTATGCCCAAAGCAGTGATGGATGAGCTTGGGCTTGACATCACAAATCCATACCATGATCTCTTCTCTTTTGATTCTAGGAAAGTTAGATGCCTCGACCTCATCAAAGACCTTGTCATAAACCTTGCCCAGCTGCTAATGAGAAGCATGGTAATGGATGTTGTAGTGGTTGATATCCCACACAAGTTCGGTCTCCTGATATCCCAAGGCTAGGTGGTACCCTGCAGATGGATCTTTCATATGCTACAATCCCAGTGTTTGGAGGGGAGGTAAATAAACTTTACAGAGAAAATCAACTTTCCTACATCATTAGTGATGAAAAAAGTTCTGTAAATCATCCCATCTATGCATTGGACATAGATTTTGGGGCATGCATTCTGCAAATAGATGATTCTCAGCCATCTCCTTTGCAGCCCACAAATCCTACTTATAAGTAGACTGATGGAGACAGTACTCCCGTCTGGAGTATGTTCTTTGATGGTGCCAGTACCAAAGAATCAACAGGTGCAGGTGTAGTATTTATTTCTCCTTCAAAAGAGACTATTCATTTGTCTTTTAAACTTGATTTCAAAACTACTAACAATATATCAGAGTATGAGGCTTTGCTGTTGGGATTAAACTCTACAAAGGAAATGGGAATCAAAGGAATACAAGTTTTTGTGGATGCGGATCTCATCATACAACAAGTGAATAATACTTTCCAAGCAAAACATGTCAGATTGAAAGCCTACAGGGACGAGGTATGGAAAATCAGGGACTCTTTTTCCATTTTTGATATTTCTTATATACCCAGAGCTATGAATCACCTGGCCAATTCCCTTGCTATCTCAGCCAGTATGTTCATTCCTCGCATGCCTCCTAGACTGAATTACAAAATCCAAGTCAAATATAGACCATCACTGCCTGACAATGCCAAATATTGGAATTTTTTTGAAGATGATGATGAGCTTAGTAGATTTCTTTTGGTTGTAGATGAATTTTTTGATATGCATATTGACCAGGAAAATCAAAATGTAGAGGAATCCAAGAAGCCTAAGCTAAAAAGAAAAATGGGTCAACATGATATCATTCAGCTGCCAAACAATTATATACCTCGGGGTTTGGTGCCTCTTGAGAAGATTTTCGACCAAAATGATGTCCCCTACAAACCTGATAAGAAGGAGAAGGATCCTTTTGTCCATGAGCACAATATAGGAAGCCGAAATCATCCTAAATTCATAAATCTGTCCACTGAATTAATTGCTGATCAAAGGTCAGAATATTGCAACATTATGAAGGAATTTGCTGATGTTTTTGCCTAGAAATACAATGATCTGAAAAACTATGATCCTGATGTCATTCAACATAAGCTTCCCCTTGAGAAAGACACCATCCCTTTCAAATAGAATCTGAGACCTATCAATCTTCTCCTTTTTCCTGTAATCGAAAAGGAATTCAAAAATATCCTTGATGCCAAAATCATAATTCCATTAAGATACTCCAAATGGGTTGCAAATCTAGTAATAGTGAGAAAGAAAAATGGTGAGATAAGGTTATGCATTGATTTTAGAAACTTAAATAAATTCTCAAAGAAAGACAACTATCCCCTACCCAAGATGGAACACTTGCTGCAAAGAATTTCAGGGGCCACTATCATGTCTTTCCTAGATGGCTTCTTAGGCTATAACTAGGTTTCTGTACATCCCGATGATCAAGAAAAAACTACCTTTACTACTCCTTGGTGTACCTTCATGTATGCCAAGATGCCATTCGGGATAATGAATGTCGGGGTCACTTTTCAGAGGGTCATGGACATAGCTTTCATGGGAGAGAAGGACAAGTTTGTCCTCGTCTATCTTGATGATATCATAGTCTATTCCAACAGCCATGAAGAGCACTTGAATCATTTGAAAAGAGTATTTTTGAAATGCAGATAGTTCAGGATTTCGCTAAACCACAAAAAGTCTCAATTTGCTCTCAAAAAGGGTAAGATTCTAGGCCACATTGTTTCAACAGAAGGAGTGAAAATTGATCCAGCTCAGGTGGAAGCAATTCATAAGTTGTCCATACCAAGGTCAAAGAAGGATATCGAATCTCTACTTGGTAAGATAAATTTTGTCAGAAGATTTATTCCTAATTTCGCTGAGTTAGTGAAACACATAACCTCTAAAAAAGGGATCTGAGATAAAATGGGTAGACAATGCAAGAAGTTCATTTCGGGATATCAAACAGGCTATCATGGAATCCCCTACTCTAATTAGTCTAGATTACACTAGGAACGTCTATATTTTCTCTTTTGCTTCCTATGACATAGTGGCAACAGTCTTGTTACAAAAAGATGATGAAGGTCTTGATCACCCGGTGGATTTTTTCAGAAAATCACTCAGGGATGACGAACTAATGTATGATCCTATAGAAAAACAAGATTATGCTCTCGTTAAGTCATTAAAATCTTTTAGAATTTATATCCTCCATGCAAATTTTGTTGCTTATGTTCCTTCAGCCTCTGTGAAGGATGTCTTGAATCAGCGTGATATCGATGGAAAGAAAGCTAAATGGATCGCAAAGATGATTGAGTTTGACATAGAAGTGAAGCCCACAAAGCTGGTAAAAGGCCAAGGCCTTGCCAAGATTTTGACAGAAGAGAACTGTGATCTTTTGGACATAAACTTCATTGGGGAAAGTTCAGAAAGTTTGTAGATAGGGGTAGTGGTGGCAAAACAACATGACAACCAACAGGTGGCTGAGAATTTGTCTTCATGTGAGTGGTATTTAGGTATTATTAATTTTTTACAGAAGTTGTAGGTTTCTCTTGAACTTAGCATGACTCAAGCCCGAGCCCTTAAGCTTAGAGAAATTAAATTTTGCATTAATGATAATCTTTTGTATTGGAAAGATCCTACTAGTTTACTACTGAGATGTTTAGAAAAAGAAGTGTCAACTAAAGTCATGCATCAGTTTCATTCAAGTATTTGTGGAGGCCATCATTATTGGAAGAGCATAGCTCATAAAATATTAAGGGTTGGGTATTATTGGCCTTTTATTTTTTCAGATGTGTGTGCCTTCGTGAAATCTTGTGATAAGTGTCAAAGATTCATAGGAAAACAACAACTAAAATCTCTACCCTTTAGACCTATTTGAGTGAATGGTCCTTTTCAGTAGTGGGGTTTAGATTTCATAGGTAAGATTAATCCTTCATATAGTGGTCAACATAAATGGATCTTGGTAGCCACTGACTATTTTACAAAGTGGATAGAGGCAATCCCCACTAGAAATGCCACTCATCAGGTCGTCATGAAGTTTCTCTACGAAAACATTATGATAATATTTGGTTGCCCAAAAAGGATAGTGACAGATAATGCATCATCCTTCAAAGATGATGCATTGGTTGACATGTGTAAGTCAATGGGCATTCAATTGGTACACTCTACTTCCTACTACCATCAAGGTAATGGCCTTGCTGAATCATCCAATAAGAGTCTAGTCAGAATCATAAGAAAGCTGTTGGAGGAGAATAAAAAGAGCTGGGATTCTAAGTTAAAGTTTTCTCTATGGATAGATGGGGTAACCAACAAGAAATCCATAGGAACTTTCCCCTTCAAACTGGTTTATGGCATTGATGCCATTTTCCCCATTCAGCTAGTTTTATCAATGGCTAAGTTTTTTCAGGAAGAACAAAATAAATCAAATGATATGGTGAGAAGGATGCTTGAATTGGTAGAATTGTAGTAGGTCAAAGAACAACTAGTGGATAAATCAGAAGCTCATCAGAAGAGGATCAAGGATACTTTTGACAGGAAAGCAAAGGTGGACGACATCAGGAATTCAGGGCTATTTTAGCCACTGAAATTGCAGAAGTGGGGAAAGAGTGAGCACATCCTTTCACACATTTCAACCATCAAGTTTGAAGTTTTATAATTGCAATAAGCCGCTGAAAAGACAGGAGAAGGAACCGTTCACGACTGGGAGTTGATCTCTGTATGATATAAGCGAATCTTTTCAGATTGTTGTATCATCAAGCCATATGCTTACGTACCCTCCATCATTACAGTTATTGACCATGATTGCTGCAAATCAAAAACCGTTCTGTCGCATCCCTTGTAATCAATGCCATGTTCTAAAGCTCGCATCAGTTTTCTCTTTTCTGTCTCAGCCGAGTCGAATCTCCCTAACTCTATGCTGTGTAACTCTCCCCCGAAATCTGTTCCTTCGATCATGGGTGTACAGAATCATTTTGGCAAATGAAGAAAGGAGCGTCAACCCTGAGGAAAGAGCTCAATGACATCAGCTACTTGGAATCTCACTCAGAGTTATGTCAACTGTTTAGGGGTGCAAGGTGTTATAATTTTTGCAAAAAATTATAGAGTTCTCATCAACAAGTGGCAGAGGCCTTTTCTCTTAATTTTGATGGAAAGAAAGCAATCAAAGGTCTGGATGTTTTCGAGATAGATGAAGCCCTCATCACTGAAGGGACAGAGCTTCCTAGGACTAGAGAAAAATGGTTTAAACTACTGTCACTACGAATGTTGAATTCATGTCTTATTTGAAACCAGAACACAAGGGTTTGATATGGAAGAAAGACATTCCTGTGTCTTTCCTTGAAGAGAAGTGGCAACAGTTGCTAAAAGCCATAATGGTTTATATAACTTGTGAAGAGAAATATAACATAGTGATGATTTACCATTTTAAACTCAGAAATAATTTGACTGGTAGAAACCCACTTAATTTGCCCTATTTTCTCCACATAAGCTTGTCCAAAATGGCTCATCAAGTCAAGGCCAAGCCCAATCAAGTTGCTGGTAGATTATCCCACCACAGTCTGATTAAACTTTTGGTTTGTGAGCTGTTGCAAAGAAGAGGCAAAGAGTGGAATTACTTCTTGTTCTGGAATGATTTCCAGACTGAGGTACAACCAAAGGGTAAAAAGAGTCCTCATTCCAAGAAGTCTTCTACTCCTAGAAGTGGAAAGAGGAGGAGGAGAGCTATCTCCCCAGCTCGAGTTAATCAACCCTCTCCTTCCTCTAAGGTTAATAAAACTAAGAAGAAATTGAATTTCAACAATGAAAAAGAAAAGGCCAAATAATCCCGAGTGAACAAAAGCATTCTTAATCTTCCTTACTCAGATTCAGAGGATGAAGAGCACCGGATTGAAATAGGGCATGAGGATTCAGTTACCACAGGGCGTGAAAATTCGATTTTTGTAGATATATACATAGCAAGTTATGAAGACCTTCCATCACCTACACCTCAATAAGAACTAGAACCACAAATTGTAGATGCCTCATCTAGGAAATGAGTGAAGCAGAGTAAATCAAAGGAAATCAAGAAGCTTAAAAAGAAGTTAGCCGAACAAGAAGTGTTAGAAAGGGTAATCAAAACCAGGTATGAAACCTTGTCAAAGAAATTTGCAGAAATCATCTCATCCTTGGAAAGATTAGCTCATGAAAGCATAAAGGAAAAGAAAAAGAAGGACGAAATTGTAAAAGACTACAACAACTTATGGAGAGTAGCTCAAGGATTGAAGAAAAAGGTCAGGGCTTTGAGGAAACAAACTATGTCTTCAAAACATCAGGCTCAGACACATGCTACTCTTGAAACCCTAGCAGAGGTGGCAGTTCAGTACAATGAAACAAAGGTAGCCAGTAACCCTACAGTCTTTAATAAAGATGCAGAAGCCTTAAAAGATCAGCCCTAAGGCATTTTTGAGCTAAGACAAAAAGTATTTTTTGAAATTTTGATAATTTCACTAGTCTCAGGTTTCGGTGGCTTAGGTGAACATATCAATTGTTCATCAGCCACCGAAAGCAGAGATTTCAGTATCTAATTGGTCTAAATTCTATCTACTCTATCTACCAAAAGCACTGATAAGGTAGAAAGTTAATATTTTTGCACAGGTCCAAGTTTTCCTTGTCCAAAAGCCTCAGAAATGGTTCTAATCAATGGAAAATAATTAATGACACCCTTATCAAGAGTTTGTTTTTGTTTTGGAGATGCTCTACAAAACAGAAAGGTAAAAAATGATTAACTATTTTCAAGGATATAAAGTTGTTTGACTGCCAACAGGTGGCATGTTCAACTCCTCCATATCACATGAAATCCAACAGCCTCAGAAGGCTCACAACACCTGCCAAAGAATATGAAGAACATAAAGATCATTCAAGGATTTGAATTGACCTTGTTTATAGGACATTTGCCTATTTTCTTGGGCCAGTTATTGATTTTCTATTTTAGGAAAAATTCGATCCATAAGTCTAAGATCTTGAAACTGTTTGTAAAAGGATCTAAAGCCCATAATATTTGAGGAAGAGAGGGTTTGATTTTGAGTTCTATAATCCACTGTTATTGTGAAAAAGACACTTTCTTTAATATATTAAGCCTACAAGCTTCTTTCACTGTTATTGTCAGACTCTCTTTTATCTTTTCTCTATGCCTATGAGTTGAAATCATTCCTTTGTCTATGTTTAATGGTCCCATGGTAACTGTCATCTTACCATTGATTGTGTTGACAGGCGAAAATGAATGCTCGTCAATTGGAGGGGTG
>CBVK0101356785.1:0-15501 GCA_900067695.1 Picea abies | reverse complement strand
ATGAGTTATTGTTGATGAGTAGTTGACACATGATTGATATATACCTTGTACATGGTTGGATGCACTTGTTTATGGTACAGGTTGATTACAGGTTGNNTGGCACAGGTTGGTGCATGGTTGATGCTCTTGTTTATGGTACAGATTGATATATGTTGAGGATTGTTGCCTCATATCAGTTGGTGCTAAGAATGTAAGATGAGTCTTGCATATGGAGCTGGTGCTCTGTAGAGTTGTACTCTATTCAGTTGTTGCTGAAAAACCCTCGGATTGAAGTCCATAATAAAAATAAAAATTATACATACATCTTGTGTTCCTTGTGTTCCTTGTGGAGATGATTTGTTGATGATATATTGCTGATATATGTTGCTGATATGTATTCACATCTAATTGATTATTAATGACAACAATGAGTAATGAGTAAATGTTGAATGCTAACTAATGAGTTTTGGGAAAAAGATCCTCACACGCATTCACCCCCCCCTCTAAGTGTGGTAGGTGTGTCCAACAATTTCTGTGATCATTCAAGGTTTCTTTCATTTGTAGCAATACATTCTCTGATTCTTTCTGGGGTTCTGCCATGGTCTTAGTTTCCTGATCTTCTTTAGGGTTTTCTTGTATCATATTCATTCTTTCAACCTTAGCAATCATCCCAGGGCAATCCAAAACTTCATAATCCATATATTTACAACAAAGACAACTAGGTCTTCTACCAGAGCATTCCTTAGCAAGATGTCATGGTCTTCTGCAACTATAGAAAATATTTAATCCTCTCTTTCTTTTGAATGATCCCCAACCTTTCTTGTACTGCGCACTAGGGTCACAGTAACTAACCTGCAAAAAATTCTTTCTAGGATCCTGCATCCATTTGTTAGTCCAAACATTCTTTCTATACACAGGGATACCATATCTTTCATTATTTCTATCAGATCTACTCATATCAAACCTTCTTTCATCTAATTGTGCCCTAGTTTCCAGGCTAGGACAGAATTTATCAAACATACATAGATCCATACTTTTGAAAAAAAAAATTCCACTTATCTTACCTTTAGCAAAGCACAAAGCCTTCAAATCTTGCCTCTTTAATAAAAAAAATTCACTAATATTACCTCTATCAGAGCACAAAGCTTTCAGATCTTACCACTTTTCTTCAGATCTGCCTCCATAGAACTTCGTAAATCAAGTAGAAAACTGCGCAATAAAGAAACATATCTACTCACATAGCTTTATTTTCTTTAGTTCCCAGCAATCACAGTTTCAGGTCCCGACAACGGAACCATTTGTTGGCACAAGAGCAGACCCAGGGTTCAACGCTCAAGAGTGCACCAACAAAACCCTAACTATCGTCCCTTTCAGCAACACCTACGAAGCAGATGAAGTCTCACCCGAGGTAGAGGCAGGGGTGGTTGTAGGACTTAGATGTCTGCAACCTTAGCTGGGACACCGTTCTGTGATTACAACACCTTAATAGAGCATTTAACAGTTATAGTTCATTAATATCTAGCCTTAGTTTACAACGCAGATAAACCCTAATAATAGAGCAGTGCAATATTCATACAGATCCAATATATTCAAGCACTAATCACATCAACATAGATTATATCTAGCATTCATTCACATTTTTTAGCACTAAGCTATCATATCAGTGCACTAATCATTTAATCACATAAACAAGAGAACAACCATAAACCACAAAGCAACCACAACACATGATAAACATGGTTCACCCCCAGCCTGGGGCTACTTCCACCAACTCTTATTCTCTTTTATTTCCTTCTGTCAATATTCTACATGCAGAGAGCCATGAGATCTCACTCCGCAGAGAACAAGAGATCTGCATGCACTTCGCTAGATCCTCCTTTCCCGAGTTATAACACAAATAATTTCCACCATCTCTTACAATCACTTGCACATAGCTCTACAAGTCTCACACAGTATGCACAAAGCATCTACAATCCACACTTGCACTTAGCTCTATAAGTCTCACACAGTATGCACAAAGCATCTACAATCCACACTTGCACTTAACACTTAGCAAGGTACCAAATAACCTTCTCCTTTATTACCCTGCCTAGACTTCTATTTATACATTACAAAAAGGGCCTAAACATGGGTAAACTTATGGGTCGACATTCCCATACCTGTTACATAGCCCAAAACCCAAAAATCCCTAAAAAGGGGTTGAGATCCCGCTATCTCTGCTTCGACTTGCGCTCCGCCTTCGACAGCCTGTCGAAGTCCCAAAAGTAGGTCAAACATGACTAAGGATCCTCAAAACTTGGTCAAGGGTCAACACAAACACCTAAGAATGTGACAAAAGTCAGATCCTTCATGGGTCTAGCTGGTTACTACATGAGATTCATTGTAGGATTTTCAAGGATTGCTCACCCAATCACTTCCTTGCAAAGAAAAGGGGTAAATTTTCAATGGACAAAAGAATGTGAAAAGAGCTTCCATCAATTGAAGCAGTTGTTAACCAGTGCTCCAATTTTGAATATTGCAGATCTGGATGAAGAATTCATTATTTGCACAGACGCATGCAAAGAAGGACTGGGTGGAGTCCTCAGCCAGAATGGGTTTGTGATATGTTTTGAATCCAGGAAATTGAAAGAGCATGAAAGGCTCTATTCCACTCACAATTTGGAGTTGGCAGCCATAGTACACACTTTAAATAAATGGAGACACCACCTCATGGGAAAGAGGTTTGCGTTGAGAACAGACCATAATGGTCTGAAATATTTGTTTGATCAACCTACTTTAAATTCTTGGCAGAGAAGATGGTTGGGATTCCTCTATGAGTATGAATTTTATATCAAGCACATCAAAGGAAAGGAGAACAAAGTGGCTAATGCACTCAGTAGGAGATTGCATGAACTACATACTACAACCATCAACATGTATCAAACCAATCTTATAGACAAAATTTTGGAGGATGCAAAAGAAGATACACAGTACATGGAAATGGTAACAAAGTTACAACAAGGTAAGATGCTACAGAAAATAGAAGATTATAGATTGGAAGTTGATGGAATGCTCCTATACATGAACATAATTTATGTACCCAGTTCTCACAAATTGAGGAGTATGATCTTGAAAGAGATGCATAACATGCCTTATGCTGGGCACCTTGGATATCAGAAAATAGTGGCAGCAGTGAAGAGCCATTACTATTGTCCATGCATGAAGAAATAAATTGCAAAATACATCGCCAGATGTATGGAGTATCAAAGGGTCAAAGTTGAACATAGACACCTAGCTGAGTTGCTACAACCATTACCCATTCCTAAGTGGAAATGGGAAGTGGTGACAATGGATTTCATCACAGGATTAACCAGAACAAACAAGCAACATGATTCCATCATGGTGGTAGTGGATAAGCTTATGAAGGTTGCCCATTTTATTCCCTTGAATACTACTCACACGTCATCTAATGTCGCTGATATTTTTTAGGGAAATAGCATGATAGCATGGTATTCCCAAGAAAATTATGTCTGATAGAGACCCAAAATTTACCTCGAAGTTTTGGAGAGCATTATTCAAGGGGCTCAAAATGATCCTGAACTTCAGCATAGCCTATCATCCTGAGTCTGATGGACAAACCGAAAGAGTAAATCAAGTGGTAGAAGATATGTTAAGAATGCATGTGATGGACAAACCATCCATATGGGAAGACTTCCTACACTTGGTAGATTTTTCTTACAACAATGGGTACCAAGCATCACTGAAGATGAGCCCATTTGAGGCACTTTATGGAAAAAAGTGCAACACAAAAATAAGATGGGACAACCCAGTTGATAGAGAAATAATTGGGCCAGAGTTGCTCGTGGAAATGGAAGAAAATTTGTTAAAGATAAAGCAGAATTTGAAGGTTGCCCAAGACAGGCAGAAAATCTATTCTGACAAAGGAAGAACCCACGGGGAGTTTAAAGTGGGTGATCATGTTTTCTTGAAGGTGAAAGCTAACATAAGTTCCCTAAAGCTGGGAAACTATTCCAAGTTGGTAGCCAGATATTGTGGACCGTTTGAAATTGTAGAAAGGATTGGACCAATAGCTTATATGCTTGCATTTCCTACATGCATGACTATTGATAATGTATTTCATGTCTCATTGCTTAAGAAATATATACCTGATGATAATCATGTGATTGATTGGAATGTGATTTAGGTGGAGCAAGAAGGTGCTTTACAAGTGCATATAGTGAACATACTGGACTGGAAGAGAAAGAAGCTCTAGAATCGAGCCATAGGGATTGTAAAGGTCCAGTGGACCTAGTACGATATCGAGGACGCAATATGGGAGCATAAAGATGCTATGCAGGCATAATACCCACATCTTTTTGAAGATTTTGAAAATCTTGTTGATGTTGTGTAAAAGAGTTGCACTGAGGACAGTGCAAAAATAAGGGGAGGGGATTGTAATATCCCAAGGCCGAGCCCCGGTTTTGATTATGAATGTAACATGTTTTGTAGGCTGGTGAGCCAAGTAATTATAAGCTGGTAGGCTTATGTGTTTATTAGGCCAGAGAGCCTAGATGTTAAAGGCCAGGAGCCTGTTTTGTACATGCAAATATTTATATTATTAATATAACAACATCGTTGCATGTAGAATGACCACAAAGAAAGAGTTATGAGGGACTAAGCTCCACTAGGTTGGGCAAGAGATGAGGCTAAGAGATTGAGGAAAAAGGGCTAAGCTTAAGAACCTAATAGAATAATATATTATTATTCTAAAAGTTGTAAAGAAGATATTAATTTATCATAAGTTCCTTTAGGGAGAGGAACAAGTTCCAAGTGGGGGGAAAGTGCTCCTGGAGATCCAAGTATCATGAAAAACACATACAAATTTATGGGGGGGAGTTCTCATCGTTTTGACCATTCTCACCATTTTTCTCTGACTGTTCTAACCAGGTTGGCCATCTGTTACCATGATTGACCAGTGCACCCAACAAGCACACAGTAACCCCGAAATGCCATTGTGGAATTCTCGAAACACCCCAAACCTCTAAAACAAGCCAAATTGATACCCTCGTTGCACATGTACCCTAGGGGTTTCCTGCATGTTGTCATTTCAATATCATTTCCCCACATCCAGGTTTTGTTGCTCCCATCACCATGTCCGTGTGTTGAGGAGCAGGAGTGAAGAAGCGGGTTGTCAGGCCCATGGATAGAAGAAGCAGGTTGTTAGGCTTGTGAGAAAATATCTCCAGGTGAGAGAGTGTGCTAAGGAAGTGATTTCTCCTGGAGAGAGTCCAGTAGTAGCTACAAAGCTTTAAGAATTCCTAATCCATCCTGTTGTTGAAGCCCAAGAAAGGGAGGTGTAGCGGTCGATGGACTGTGTGAGAGTGAAGGTGTACACTCTTGGGGTGGGACATGAATGTGGGGAATGAGAGTCTATGAGACATGGGCGTAAGTGGATCCTTGGAGGAAATCCTTCCTATTGTACTATGCAACTTCTTCTTGTCCTTGCCTAGTCTAGGAATCCCTCGCCTGGTGGAGTTTACTCCTAGCTCAGGGGTGACCCACTGCTGAGAGTGATGAACAACGTGGTCTAAGGATGGGAGGTTCGTGGAAGGTCTGCACACAGTTGGTGTACTCCAATTAAGAGATAAGTATCATTTTTTTTCTTAATGGTTAAATGGCGTATTTTAGTGCATATCTTTGATTCTTGTAATAATATCATGTGTTCCACTACATGTATGTTTTCATGTTATGTCTATTTATTTCATGTTAAGTTTATATGTGAATTTTTCCGCAAAAGAGACCTATCTGAGGTGACGATGCCCGACTTGTTGGTGGTTGGGGACATTACAAAATGGTATAAGAGAATTTTTTGGAGTAGCATGGCCCAAATTGGGTGGCTAAGGATGTTACAAATTTGTATCAGAGAATTTTCTTGAGTCACATGGCTCGCCCTGGATGGACGGGGATGTTACAAAATTGTGGCCCGACTTGAGTGGTCGGGGATGTTACAACTTGGTATCATAGAATTTTTTGGAGTAGCATGGCCCGACCTAGGTGGTCAGGGATGTTACAAGATAACTAGTAGGTCACAGGCTCCACTTGCTTGAGAATTGTATAAGGATCATAAAATTTGGGAGCAAGTTTTTGATAGTGTTCAACTTTGTTTGAAGTCTTCTTATAAGGTTGCAAGCGAAGAAACACATGGTCCCCTTCAGCAAATTGACATTTGGAACCACCTTGATATGCTTGTTGCTTCATGTGATTCTGAGCAATGACCAAATTTTCTTTCAGGGTATGAAGAATGGCCTCTTAGACTGTAAGATTTTTGTCAACCTCCTGAATCTTCGAGACACCTAACATGTATGAGAGAACTGGCGATGGATTTTATCTAAATATTGCTTCAAAAGGAGTCATGCGAGTAGTTGTAGGGTAAGATGTGTTGTACCACCATTCAGCTAGGGGTAACCATTGAGCTCGATAATTTTGTATGTCAGATGAAAAACACCACAAATATGTTTCCAAACACTTGTTGACAACTTCAATTTAGCCATAATTTTGGGGATGATAGGTGGTGCTGAGATAAAATTGGGTTCCCTGGAGCCTAAACAATTCTTGCCAAAAATTCTCGGTGAAATTTGGATTTGTGTCAGAGACAATAGAATGAGGTATGCGATGAAGTTTGAATATATTATACATGAAAATTTGAGCCAATGTGGATGCGGTGAATGGGTGTTGAAGAGCACATAAATGAACATATTTGGAAATTCAATCAACTACCACCATGTTGACTGAATTATTTATGGATTTAGGTAATCCAACAATAAAATCCATATAAATATCCCTCCAAATAATAGGGGGAATCAAAATCGGTTGGAGTGTGTCTAGGGATTTGGATTTTTCTCCCTTGTTGCATTGACAAAAATCACATTCAACCACAAAGTTGTGGATGTCTTATTTCCTACCATCCCAGAAAAAATAATGTTTGACCCTTTCATAGGTTTTGATAAACCTTGAATACCCAGTTGTGGGGGAAGCATTAAGATTATAAAGCAGCATGGGTTTAAGTTGTGATTGATTGCTTAAATATAGACGGACTTTGTAGCGAATCTCCTCATTATGACAAGAGTACCCTAGAGTATTTGGAGAATGGTGTTGCAATTGTTGGATCATGCGATAAATTTTGGGGTCTTGTAACCATTCTTGGCGAACAACTTGGAGACAATATGGTACAATGAAGGAGAGGGAAAAGAGGGACACTTCTTCTTCATACTTCCTTAAAAGAGTGTCAACGAGCACATTTGATTTTCCCTTCTTGTAAATGATTTCATAATCATAACCAAATAGCTTGGTCACCCATTTTTATTGCTTCGGGGATGAAATTCATTGTTATAGAAAATACTTGATGATCTGATGATCAATTTTAATTTGGAAGCATTTCCCCAATAGATAAGGACGGAAAATATCCATGACATGCAGAATGGCCAACATTTCCTTTTAATAAATTGATTGGCCCAAATGTCTCACTGAAATTTGTTTACTAGTGAAGGCCAAAGGTCTCCCATCTTTCATGAGTACTGCCCCAATTCCTTTCCTTGAAACATCACTTTCCAAGACAAAAATATTTGTGAAGTCGAGAAGGGCCAATACAAGAGTCATGCGCATATCCTCTTTCAAGGCGTGGCGGGATTGATTAGTTGTTGGAGTCCAAGTGAGATCCTTCCTTTTAAGGAGAGCAGTGAGAAGTGTTGGAAATTTTCCATAATTATGAAAAAACTTGTGAAAATAACCCGTTAAACCCAAAAAACTACGCAAGATCTTAATATTTTTAGGGCAAGGCCAATCCTGCATAGCTTCAATTTTCTTAGGATCCACTTGTGCACCATCCTTTCCAACAATATGACCCAAGTACTCCACTTTCATGGTTCCAAAGGCACATTTAGATTGTTTGTGGAAAATTTGGTGCCAAGAGAGTAGATGGAGAACTTGATCCACATGGGTGAGATGTGTTGTCCAATTTTTACTATATATAAGAATATCATCAAAGAAAAATAAGACAAAATGACAGAGAAAAATATGAAAGACACGATTCATGAGACTTTGGAAAGTGGAGGGAGTATTACACAGGCCAAAGGGCATTACCAAAAACTCATTGTGACCCTCGTGAGTTCTAAATGCAGTCTTGGGAATGTATTCCTCTTTCATATGTATTTGGTGGTAGCTAGAACAAATATCAAGTTTAGTAAAGTACTTAAAACCACTCAATTCATCCAATAGATCATCGATGGTAGAAGTGGGAAATTTGTCTTTGATGGTGAGTTTGTTGAGGGCAAAATATTCTAGACACAAGTGCCAAGTGTCTTCTTTCTTGAGTACCATGACCATAGGAGAATAATAGGGGTTGGTACTAAGATAGATAACACCTGTGTCGAGCAATTCTTCAACAATTTTTTCAATTTCACTCTTTTGGGAAAAGGGGTGACGATAATGGTGAACATTGGGAGGAAGACTACCCAAGACTAGAGGAATGGAATGATCATGAACACCAAGGGAAGGGGGAAGTCCATGGAGAGTGGAAAAAACAACTTGGTGTTTAGAGATGATAGATTGGAGGTCATAATGCATAGAGTGTGTCTCAACTGCATGAATGGAACAAAGATGGGAAATAATTGACCTTTTTGAGGAGATTTTCCATTCGATGGAAAATCGATGATCTCAAAGGAGCCTATTGTGATGCCTTGGAACGTATATTGTTGTCCCTCCTGTTAGTACCCAAATTTACATTTGCTAAAATCCCAACATTGCTACTGGAAATTCCCATAGCACCTCATCTAATTTTGAACTCCTTCTCCATAATTGTCAAAATTTCCCAAAACCTCATAGCTTCGCCCATTTTTTAAACTTTCAGATTATCTCGTACAAGTTTGACAAAGCTCACATTTGATTACCTTTGGCATGGACCCTTTTGACTTTATTTTAACCTGCATGAAAAAATAAACAAACCATTAGTTTTCCTACTCCTCTACTTTGATAAAGTTCTATATTTTTAAGAATATATAACTGTGGGGTGTTTTGGTTTTGTTTAAGCCAAATTTGGATTTTATGGCCAAAACCTTGGCTCTCAGGTTTTATGAAAAATTGAAATTTTTATTTAAAAAATCTCTGTGACCTGAAGGCCAATCCATACTGCTTGTCAAACCTTATGCATAAGTCAATTTATAACATTCAATACCCGACCATATTCAACACATAAACCAACACACTCCCAATGCAAGATGCCAGGTGCTAAATAATTGTGCAGGTATTGAAGAACTAAATGTAGCCACGATATATATGATGGTGTTCCCAATTTCTCGCTCGTTCCACCATTTTCATGCATGGATGTGTAAAGGACAGTGCGCTGCCAAATCTTTTAGGCGCTACTAAATCTCCTAGGTGCTACTAAATCTTCTGGACGCTGTGAATCTCACAGTCTGCTACCTAAGCTCCTGGGCGTTGTGAATTTCACAGTGCACTACCTAAGCTCCTAGGCGCTGTGAATTTCACAATGCACTACCAAATCCAGATCAATGCTACCAAAATTGTGGGCCCGTTTGGAGGAGACTCTACACAAGCTTGCTACCAACAAACACCCGGATTTAAGGAGTTAGAGTTATCATTATGGTGAGTGGTTGATGATGTGGAGAAGAGCAAGGATTATAGGTGGCAGCATGATGAAAAAATTTAACCACTAGAGGATGCTTGGCAATGGAAAGGAGAAGTTTGATGTGTATTTAGAATGCAAATTAATAGACAGTTAGAAATCCCGATAGAAAGGGGCATGAAATTGCTAGCAAGCTGCGTCAGATTTGAATGCAGAGTGGCACGTTTTCAAAACCACATCCAGATGTTATCTGCAAGCACCGAGTCATCAAGATAAGAGCCACAAGGTTGCATGCTATTATACATGTTAAATGTTACATCAACGCCATATTTGTTCAAGCATTCGATACTGTCACGAATTCTTGAGAATACTGGAGACATAATGCTACTTTATAGGATTTAGTTATTGTTATCAACTAGAATTAGTTGTTTATAATTAATTTATGTTTATGACAGTTAGTGGTCAGTTAGAAAGAGCTCAACTCTTCTGGAGAGGAATCTATATATGAAAACAGATACATCATTTGAAAAAGAGGGGATTTGATAGATAGAAAAAAACCCAAGAGGTCGAGGTGATATTTAAAGATCTGTGAAGGAGATAGAATGGCATGAAAGTCTCTGATTTTAAGTTGTAGACCTATGATGATTTCTATGTAAAGATCTCAACAGACAATGAAGTTATATGTGAGGTTGTTTTCTCTTTTCTAAATCAATTTCTCATCTTTCATCTTCTTGGATATGTGTTTTTGCTATAGGTTATATGACTGCAATTTCTGTGTTGAGAGGGTTATTGTATAGGATATGCCCTATCCCTTGCCACAGGCTTATCTGAGTTTTGATTCAGTTTTAGAAAGGATCTATGAAAACTGAGTTTTTCCTCTTGCTGTTAGATGTATTGAAGATCAGGATACTCTTTGATCATTTTTAGTTTTGTTTTTCTTATTTCTTCTTTCCATCTCTTTATAAGCATTATAACTGATCTTAGCTTTGTTGACCCAATTTGTTGCGCTACTAAATCTCCTGGGCACTGTGAATTTCACAATGCGCTACCTAAGCTCCAAGGCACTGTGAATTTCAGAGTGCGCTACCTAAGCTCCTGGGTGCTGTGAATTTCACAGTGCACTACCAAATTTGGATCGGTGCTACCGAAATTGTGGGCCCGTTTGGAGGAGATGATACACAAGCTCACTACCCAACGATGCTACCAAAAAACACCTAGATTCAAGGAGTTCGAATTATCATTCTGGTGAGTGGCTGATGATGTGGAGAAGAGAAAGGATTATAGGTGGCATCATGATGACAACGTTTAACCACTGGAGGATGCTTGATAATAGAAAGGAGAAATTTGATGCATATTTAAAATCCAAATTAATAGACAGTTAGAAATCCTGATAGAAAGGGGCATGAAATTGCCAGCAAGCTGCTTCAAATTTGAATGCACGGTGGGACATTGTCAAAACTGCATCCATATTCTATCTGCAAGTGTCGAGTCATCAAGATAAGAGACATGGGGTTGCATGCTATTGTACATGTTAAATTTTGCATCAATGCCAGATTTGTTCAAGCATTGGATACTGTCACGAATTCTTGTGAATACTGGAGACATAATGCTACTTTATAGGATTTAGTTATTGTTATCAACTAGAATTAGTTGTTTGTAATTAATTTATGTTTATGATAGTTAGTGGTCAGTTAGAAAGAGCTCGATTGTCCTGGAGAGGAATCGATGTATGAAAACAGATACATCATTTGAAAAAGGGGGGATTTGAGAGACAGAAAGAGACCCGAGAGGTCTGGGTGACATTTCAAGATCCGTGAAGGAGCTAGAAATGCATGAAAATCTTTGATTTTAAGTTGCAGACATGTGCTGCTTTCTATGTAAAGATCTTAGCTGACAATGAAGTTATATATTAGTTTTTTTTCTCTTTTCTAAATCATTTTCTCATCTTTCATCTTCTTGGATATGTGTTGCTGCTATAGGTTATATGTATGCAATTTCTGTGTTGAGAGGGTTATTGTATAGGATATGCCCTATCCATTACCACATGCTTATCTAAGTTTTGATTCAGTTTTAGAAATGATCTCTGAAAACTGAGTTTTTCCTCTTGCTGTTAGATGTATTGAAGATCAAGATTCTCTTTGATCATTTTCAGTTTTGTTTTTCTTATTTCTTCTTTCCATCTCTTTATAAGCATTATAACTGATCTTAGCTTTGTTGACCCGATTTGTTGCACATAAAATGTTAGGTCAGGATTACAGTTTGTTTTTGTTGGAATCCATGCCCAATGGCTTCATTGCCTTCTTGATTAATTTTACCACTCTCAATGTTTCATAAAACCCAAATTATCCAAATCAAGTCATTTTATTTTCAAGATGTGTTAGGCTTGCACTTGAGCAGTCCAAGAGCAACTTCTAGTGCCAACATTTTTGGAGCCATTGTCGGGGACAGATTTGAGCAGAATGAAAAGCTCTGTGGGAAGAACGACACTGCACAACTCCAGCTTTAGATGGTGACTGAATTTGGACACCTTCAAGACTACACATTCACCATGGAGACTTAGAATCTGTTGGCGACTCCATTGTTTAGAATCTGTTGGCGACTCCACTAGAATGAGACCAATTAAATGGCTATGAAGGCTATCCTATCCAGGAGGTTTTCCCCACTCGATTTCTCAACTATAGAGGATTATCGCATCATGTTCCTCTTATTGGCGAATGGCAAGATCTGTTGCCCAGATTTTATGAAGGTAAGGATGAAAACCCTGTTGAGCATGTTCATGAATTTCATAATTTGATGGAGCAGCTTGACATCCATTATGAAGATATATTGATGAAAATGTTCATGTATTCATTCGATGGGGATGTATGTAAATGGCATTTCTTGTTACCCCCTTCCAACATTTCATCCTTGAAGGATTTCCACAAAGTATTCAATGAACAATGCAAAAGGTTTTATCCCTCTGAAAGTATTTGTCATAATTGTTGTGAGGGATATGTAGAATGTGCTCAATATTTCTTAGATTTCCCTGTTGAATATAAAGATGAAAATGATTTTATTCATTGTCCAAATGAAGATATGAATGAAACTCTTTCTCTTTCTTATTCCCAAGAATAAAGTCTTCCAGATATCAGTCATGATTGTACTAATGATTGCATGGATTTAGTTTCATTATATCATGTACCCTATGCATCTAATGTATTCGATTTCAAAGAAGAACCAATTGTAGAAGTGGAACTTTCTCTTTTCCTGCAAGAGGTTTCCCATGATATCTTTTCACCTAAGATTGAAGAGAGAGATTGGGGGATTGTTCATTTTTCTATGCAAGACCAAGGAGCCTTGGGCTCACCTATCTTTGATGAATACTCTGATGAAGAAGAGCAGATTCATTTTTCTAATTTGAGGAGAAACCAACCGAGTTATGACAATTATGAATATGATTATGATGGAGAACAATATTGTGAAAAAATCAACTATCAGGAAACCGTTGAAGACATTCAACATTCATCTCTACAAATCGGTGAGCCCACATGGACTATATTTGAACCTGGATCTGCAGACAACAACAAACAATCTATCATCAACAGTGAAGTTAGTTTGCAACTATGTTCAGATTTGCAGGCAGTTGTAGGTGGCAGCCATGATCAATAGGAGGATATGCAAAAATCTTTTGATGTTCAGCTAAAACAGTAGGAAGAGGTATTCCTTTTCAGTTTTATTGATTCATTTGTTGATTATCTTGGATCTTTAAGCAACTTAGATGTCAAAACACTTTTGTCAAATGAAGGTTGGTTGTTTTGTTCTTTTGAATTCCATATCAATAATCTATGGGTTCCTGCATTCATCATTGTCATATCAAGGATTTCACCAGATAATCAGATGCTTGTATGGTTTCATTGGAAGCATGATATTACTTGATCAAGAAGCAACACACTTGATTAGAGTAGAAGTAGGAAGAAATAAGATCGTTTTTGAGTATTTCCTTTCTGCCAGTTTGTAGTAGTTATTTTTCAGTTTCAAATAAGGAGCAGAGATGATCTTAGGCTTGTTGGTTTCCTGGACAGAGATGAATATGGATAAGGCTATTGTTCTGCAGGTTCTTGGCAGTTCGCAGGGAGCATGCCATTCCCCATGGAGTCAATGTTAGTACCCAAATTTACATTTGATAAAATCCCATCATTGCTACTAGAAATTCCCGCAACACATCATCTCATTTTGAACTCCTTCTCCACAATTTTCAAAATTTCCCAAAACCTCATATCTTCGCCCATTTTTAAACATTCAGATTATCTCATACAAGTTTGACAAAGCTCACATTTGATTACCTTTGGCCTGGATCCTTTTGCCTTTATTTTAACCTACATGACAAGAATAAACAAACCATTAGCTTTCCTACTTTACTTTGATAAAGATCTATATTTTTAAGAATATATAACTATGGGGTGTTTTGGTTTTTTTTAAGCCAAATTTGGCTTTTATGGCCAAAACCTTGGCTCTCGGGTTTTATGAAGAATTGAAATTTTTATTTAAAAAATCTCTCTGACCCAAAGGGCAATCCATACTGGTTTTCAAACCTTATGCAGAAGTCAATTTATAACATTCAATACTCGACCATATTCAACACATAAACTAACACACTCCCAATGCAAGATGTCAGGTGCTAAATGATTGTGCAGGTGTTGAAGAACTTAATGTAGCCATGATATATATGATGGTGTTCCCAATTTCTCACTCGTTCCACCTTTTTCATGCATGGATCTGCACTGGACAGTGCACTGCCAAATCTCCTGGGTGCTACTAAATCTCTGGGCACTGTGAATTTCACAATGCACTACCTAAGCTCCTAGGCACTATGAATTTCATAGTGCGCTACCTAAGCTCCTGGATGCTGTGAATTTCATAGTGCACTAACAAATCTAGATCGGTGCTACCAAAATTGTGGGCCTGTTTGGAGGAGACGCTACATAAGATCTCTACCCAACGATGCTACCAAAAAACGCCCAGATTCAAGGAGTTTGAGTTATCATTTTGGTGAGTGGCTGATGATGTGGAGAAGAGAAAGGATTATAGGTGGAAGCATGGTGACAACGTTTAACCACTGGAGGATGCTTGATAATAGAAAGGAAAAATTTGATGCGTATTTAAAATCCAAATTAATAGATAGTTAGAAATCCCGATAGAAAGGGGCATGAACTTACCAGCAAGCTACTTCAAATTTGAATGCACGGTGGCACATTGTCAAAACTACATCCATATGCTATCTGCAAGTGTCGAGTCATCAAGATAAGAGCCATGGGGTTGCATGCTGTTGTACATGTTAAATGTTACATCAATGCCAGATTTGTTCAAGCATTGGATACTGTCACGAATTCTTATGAATACTTGAGACATAATGCTACTTTATAGGATTTAGTTATTGTTATCAACTAGAATTAGTTGTTTGTAATTAATTTATGTTTATGACAGTTAGTGGTCAGTTAGAAAGAGATCGACTCTCCTAGAGAGGAATCGATATATGAAAACAGATACATCATTTGAAAAAGGGGGGATTTGAGAGACAGAAAAAGACTCGAGAGGTCTAGGTGATATTTCAAGATCCGTGAAGGAGCTAGAAATGCATGAAAGTCTCTTATTTTAAGTTGCAAACATGTGCTTCTTTCTATGTAAAGATCTTAGCTGACAATGAAGTTATATATCAATTTGTTTTCTCTTTTCTAAATCATTTTCTCATCTTTCATCTTCTTGGATATGTGNGTGTTGCTGCTATAGGTTATATGTATGCAATTTCTGTGTTGAGAGGGTTACTGTATAGGATATGCCCTATCCATTGCCACATGCTTATCTAAGTTTTGATTTAGTTTTAGAAATGATCTCTGAAAACTGAGTTTTTCCTCTTGCTGTTAGAT
>CBVK0101356783.1:0-14277 GCA_900067695.1 Picea abies | reverse complement strand
ATTTTACCACTCTCAAAGTTTCCTAAAACCCAAATTATCCAAATCAAGTCTGGTAGCAACGCGACCCCTTTGCCACCCATAGGTCGGAAGGTCCATGCGCACACAGGATCTCCTCTTTCCTCGGCCCGAAGAACACCAAGGTTCTTCTATTTCCCTATCAGGAAATCTGCACCCACAGATCTCTTCTCGCGCGATCCCCCTCTCTTTACTTGTCGGGGAATCGAAACTTGCGACTTCACGAGTCCAATGGTCGAGCGCTGCATTCTCGAATTTCTGAGACTCGATGCAAGTCAACACTGACCTCTTCTCGCTTCTTATCGGGACTTACCCTATCGCAATTTCGCCACTCACGATATCAATGGATTATGTCCTTGACTCCCAATACCCGATGTGCCGAAACTCCGACACACGTACGGGTTGACTATTCAATCGCCGATTCACTCCATCGCATTTTGGAGTTCGTGGTATCGCGAATCCTGATGCTAATGTATCGGGACTTCTCGCCACGAAATATCGATAGCTTGTGCCACCTGTCCTCCATTCACCGACTCAGCTGTGGCCCACACTATTCCCTTTAGCTGTCAGGATATCACGTATCACAATATCGCGATTCCCGTTGTCAAATCTTCGACTCTTCTCTCATGAAATCCCGATAGGTGATTTCACGAATGATCCAATGGCCCTGGCTGGTTTGGGTCAACAACTCTATCTGTCTTGAGCTTAAACCTTCGGGAATATGTCATTGTATCTCCCCTGCACCTCTCTAAGATCTAACAACTCACGGAATTTCACGAAATCTCCTTGGATAATTCTGACTGTCCGTTCTTCCTTATACAATCCACGAAATGACTAAGTGTTCTTCCACAGAACTTGTCCTCCTGCACACAACTTGTGACACTTCTTGCAAGCCTTCAAGGTACAACTTGTCTGCGTCGTTCTTCAACAAACTCAAAGGCCTATCCTTTCTGAGATTTTCCCACGGTTTTAAGATCTCAGAAAGAAACTCTTGCACGCACTCCTTGTGGCAAGTCTTCAACCACGTCTAAGTGTTGAAGTCCCTCGACTTTGCGCACACCTGCAGCAACAGTCTCGCAATACTTTGCTCAGGTTCGCAACCCTGAGGCTTCACTTGGCTTGTGCACTCCTTGCACATCTCCTGTGCCTGTCTGCACTACTAGATGAAGGAGAACATAAGCTATCTCTATCTGAACCCTCTATCAACGCACTCCTTGTGGACAATTCAACTACACTCCTTGCAGGAATCCTCTGGCTCAATAGAGAAACAATTGAAACTCATTCCTTCCTTCTCTCAGACTTCAATTCAAACATGAAATCATATACACAGCATATAAAAGCAAATGTATAACAGGAAGCAAACATTCATGAGCATATCAACATCAATACACAAAGAATAAAACAAACCATGAATTTGAATCAAAGATCTTCTATTAATTCAAATAACTATACATGGGTGTTCTTACACAGCTCTCTGCATGCTCTTGCTCTTCTTCTGCTTCAATCTCTAATAATGTTACAAATGCACAATGAGGGTGTCTATATCCCGTTTCCCTCTTGCACTCTACAACTGTCTAGTCTAGAATTATATTCTATCTACTTTACATTAACTATCTTAAATGTCGTCTACCTACTAAGGACGAGAGCAATCCGCTCAAGGTCCATTTACAATATACAAGTGCACTTCATTAAATTGTTACATTAATGTTCGCGCAACAACTTCCAAGGTGTTTTCAAAATTTGTGATGGCTTTGTCTAGCTATCCAATTGCTTCCGCACTGGCTCACTTGATGTGTTGGCGATGCTCCTGCATCAAAGTCATTTCATTTTCAAGATGTGCTAGGCTTGCACTTGAGCAGTCCAAGAGTAACTTCTAGTGCTAACATTTTTGGCGCCATTGTCAGGGACAAATTTGAGCAGATTGAAAAGCTCCCTGGGAAGAACAACAATGCACAACTCCAGCATTAGATGGTCACTGAAGTTGGACACCTTCAAGACTGCACATTCACCATGGCGACTCCATTGTTTAGAATCTATTGGTGACTCCACTGGAATGAGACCAATTAAATGGATATGAAGGCTATCCTAGACAGGAGGTTTTCCCCACTCGATTTCTTAGCTATAGAGGATTATTGCATCCTGTTCCTCTTATTGATGAATGGCAAGATCTGTTGCCTAGATTTTATGAAGGTAAGGATGACAACCCTGTTGAGCATGTTCATGAATTTCATAATTTGATGCAACAGCTTGACATCCATTATGAAGATATATTGATGAAAATGTTCATGTATTCATTCGATGGGGATGCACATAAATGGTATTTCTTGTTACCCCCTTCCAACATTTCATCCTTGAAGGATTTCAACAGAGTATTCAATGAACAATGCAAAAGGTTTTATCCCTCTGAAATTATTTGTCATAACTGTTGTGAGGGATATGTAGAATGTGCTCAAGATTTCTTAGATTTCCCTGTTGAATATAAAGATGAAAATGATTTTATTCACTGTCCAAATGAAGATACGAATGAACCTCTTTCTCTTTCTTATTCCCAAGAATAAAGTATTCGAGATATCAGTCATGATTGTACTAATGATTGCATGGATTTAATTGCATTATATCATGTACCCTATGCATCTAATGTATTCGATTCGAAAGAAGAACCAATTGTAGAAGAGGAACTTTCTCTTTTCCTGCAAGAGGTTTCCCATGATATCTTTTCACCTGAGATTGAAGAGAGAGATCGGGGGATTGTTCATTTTATGTGCAAGACCAAGGAGCCTTGGGCTTACCTATCTTTGATGAATACTCTGATGAAGAAGAGCATATTCATTTTGCTAATTTGAGGAGAAACCAACCGAGTTATGACAATTATGAATATGATTATGATGGAGAACAATATTGTGAAAAAATCAACTATCAGGAAACCACAATTATGAATATGATTATGATGGAGAACAATATTGTGAAAAAATCAACTATCAGGAAACCATTGAAGACATTCAACAGTCATCTCTACAAATCAGTTAGCCCACATGCACTATATTTGAACCTGGATCTACAGACAACAACAAACAATCTATCATCAACAATGAAGTTAGTTTGCAACTATGTTCAAGTTTGCAGGCAGTTGTAGGTGGTAGCGATGATCAATAGGAGGATATGCAAAAATCTTCTGATGTTCATCTAAAACAACAGGAAGAGGTATTCTTTTTCAGTTTTATTGATCTGTTTGCTGATTATCTTGGATCTTTGAGCATCTTAGATGTTAGAACACTTTTGTCAAATGAAGGTTGGTTGTTCTGTTCTTTTGAATTCCATATCAATAATCTATGGGTTCCTACATTCATCATTGTCGTATCAAGGATTTCCAAGATAATCTGATGCTTGTATGGTTTCATTGGAAGCATGATATTACTTGATCAAGAAGAAACACACTTGATTAGAGTAGGAGTAGGAAGAAATAAGATTGTTTTTGAGTATTTCCTTTCTGTCAGTTTGCATTAGTTATTTTTTAGTTTCAAATAAGGAGCAGAGATGATCTCGGGCTTGCTGGTTTCCTAGACAGAGATGAAGATAGATAAGGCTATTGTTCTGCAGGTTCTTGGTAGCTCACAGGGAGCATGCCATTCCCCGTGGAGCCAATGTTAGTACCCAAATTTACATGTGATAAAATACCATCATTGCTACTGGAAATTCCCGCAACACCTCATCTCATTTTGAACTCCTTCTCCACAATTTTCAAAATTTCCAAAAACCTCATATCTTCGCCCATTTTTTAAACATTCAGATTATCTCGTACAAGTTTGACAAAGCTCATGTTTGATTACCTTTGGCCTAGATCCTTTTGCCTTTATTTTAACCTACATGACAAAAATAAATAAACCATTAGCTTTCCTACTCTACTTTGATAAAGATCTATATTTTTAAGAATATATAACTATGGGGTGTTTTGGTTTTCTTTAAGCCAAATTTGGCTTTTATGGCAAAAACCTTGGCTCTCGGGTTTTATGAAGAATTGTACTTTTTATTTAAAAAATATCTCTGACCCAAAGGCCAATCCATACTACTTTTCAAACCTTATGCAGAAGTCAATTTATGACATTTAATACTCGACCATATTCAACACATAAACCAACACACTCCCAATGCAAGATGTCAGGTGCTAAATGATTGTGCAGGTGTTGAAGAACTAAATGTAGCCACGATATATATGATGGTGTTCCCAATTCTTGCTCGTTCCACCTATGTCATGCATGGATGTGCATGGGACAGTGCGCTGCCAAATCTCCTGGGTGCTACTAAATCTCATGGGCAATGTGAATTTCATAATGTGCTACCTAAGCTCCTAGGCACTGTGAATTTCATAGTGCGCTACCTAAGCTCTTGGGTGCTGTAAATTTCACAGTGCACTACCAAATCTAGATTGGTGCTACCAAAATTGTGGGTTCGTTTGGAGGAGACGCTACACAAGCTCTCTACCCAACGATGCTACCAAAAAACGCCCAGATTCAAGGAGTTTGAGTTATCATTTTGGTGAGTGGTTGATGATGTGGAGAAGAGAAAGGATTATAGGTGGTAGCATGATGACAACATTTAACCGCTGGAGGATGCTTGATAATAGAAAGGAGAAATTTGATGTGTATTTAAAATCCAAATTAATAGACAGTTAGAAATCCCGATAAAAAGGGGCATGAAATTGCCAGCAAGCTGCTTCAAATTTGAATGCACGGTGGCACATTGTCAAAACTGCATCCATATGCTATTTGCAAGTGTCGAGTCATCAAGATAAGAGCCATGGGGTTACATGTTGTTGTACATGTTAAATGTTACATCAATGCCAGATTTGTTCAAGCATTGGATACTGTCACAAATTCTTGTGAATACTAGAGACATAATGCTACTTTATAGGATTTAGTTAATGTTATCAGCTAAAATTAGTTGTTTGTAATTAATTTATGTTTATGACAGTTAGTGGTCAGTTAGAAAGAGCTCAACTCTCCTAGAGAGGAATCGATATATGAAAATAGATACATCATTTGAAAAAGGGCGGATTTGAGAGATAGAAAAAGACCCAAGAGGTTTGGGTGATATTTCAAGATCCGTGAAGGAGCTAGAAATGCATGAAAGTCTCTGATTTTATGTTGCAGACATGTGTTGTTTTCTATGTAAAGATATTAGCTGATGATGAAGTTATATATCAATTTGTTCTCTTTTCTAAATCATTTTCTCATCTTTCATATTCTTGGATATGTGTTGCTGCTATAGGTTATATGTATGCAATTTCTGTGTTGAGAGGGTTATTGTATAGGATATGCCCTATCCATTGCCACATGCTTATCTAAGTTCTGATTCAGTTTTAGAAATGATCTCTGAAAACTAAGTTTTTCCTCTTGCTGTTAGATACATTGAAGATCAAGATTCTCTTTGATCATTTTTAGTTTTGTTTTTCTTATTTCTTCTTTCCATCTCTTTATAAGCATTATAACTGATCTTAGATTTGTTGACCCGAATTGTTGCACATAAAATGTTAGGTCAGGATTATAGTTTGTTTTTGTTGGAATCCATGCCCAATGGCTTCATTGCCTTCTTGATTAATTTTACCACTCTCAAAGTTTCCTAAAACCCAAATTATCCAAATCAAGTCATTTTATTTTCAATACATGCTAGGCTTGCACTTGAACAGTCCAAGAGCAACTTCTAGTGCTAACATTTTTGGCGCCATTGTCGGGGACATATTTAAGTAGATTGAAAAGCTCCCTGGGAAGAATGACATTGCACAACTCCAACTTTAGATGGTGATTGAAGTTGGACACCTTCAAGACTGTACATTCACCATGGCGACTCCATTGTTCAGAATCTGTTGGTGACTCCACTAGTATGAGACCAATTAAATGGCTATGAAGGATATCCTGGCCAGGAGGTTTGCCCCAATCGATTTCTCAGCTATAGAGGATTATTGCATCCTATGCCTCTTATTGATGAATGGAAAGATATGCTACCCAAATTTTACGAAGGTAAGGATGACAACCCTGTTGAGCATGTTCATGAATTTCATAATTTGACACAGCAACTTGACATCCATTATGAAGATATATTGATGAAAATGTTCATGTATTCATTCGATGGGGATGCACGTAAATGGTATTTCTCATTACCCCATTCCAACATTTCATCCTTGAAGGATTTCCATAGAGTATTCAATGAACAATGCAAAAGGTTTTATCCCTCTAAAAGTATTTGTCATAACTGTTGTGAGGGATATGTAGAATGTGCTCAAGATTTCTTAGATTTCCCTGTTGAATATAAAGATGAAAATGATTTTATTCAATGTCCAAATGAATATATGAATGAACCTCTTTCTCTTTCTTATTCCTGAGAAGAAATTCTTCGAGATATCATTCATGATTGTACTAATGATTGCATGCATTCAGTTGCATTATATCCTGTACCTTATGCATCTGATGTCTCTGATTCGAAAGAAGAACTAATTGTAGAAGAAGACCTTTCTCTTTTCCTGCAAGAGGTTTCCCATGATATCTTTTCACCTGAGATTGAAGAGAGAGATCAGGAGAATGTTCATTTTTCTGTGCAAGACCAAGGAGCCTTGGGCTCTACTATCTTTGATGAATACTCTGATGAAGAAGAGCAGATTCATTTTTCTGATTTGAGGAGCATCCAACCGAGTTATGACAGTTATGAATCTGATTATGATGGAGAATAGTATTGTGAAAAAATCAGCTATCAAGAAACCGTTGAAGACATTCAACAGTCATCTCTACAAATCAGTGAGCCTGCATGAACTATATTTGAACCTGGATCTGCAGACAACAACAAACAATATATCATCAGCAGTGAAGTTAGTTTGCAACTATGTTCAGATTTGCAGGCAGTTGTAGGTGGCAACCATGATCAACAGGAGGATATGCAAAAATATTCTGATGTTCAGCTAAAACAATAGGAAGAGGTATTCCTTTTCAGTTTTATTGATCCATTTGTTGATTATCTTGGATATTTGAGCAACTAAGATGTCAGAACACTTTTTTCAAATGAAGGTTGGTTGTTCTATTCTTTTGAATTCCATATCAATAATCTATGGGTTCCTATATTCATCATTGTCGTATCAAGGATTTCACTAGCTAATCAGATGCTTGTATCGTTTCATTGGAAGCACGATCTTACTTGATCAAGAAGCAACACACTTGATTAGAGTAGGAGTAGGAAGAAATAAGCTCACTTTTGAGCATTTCCTTTTTGTCAGTTTGCAGTAGTTATTTTTTAGTTTCAAATAAGGAGGAGAGATGATCTCAAGCTTGTTGGTTTCCTGGACAGAGATGAAGATGGATAAGCCTACTATTTTGCAGGTTCTTGGCAGCTCACGGGGAGCATGCCATCCCCCGTGGAGCCAATGTTAGTACCCAAATTTACATTTGCTAAAATCCCAACATTGCTACTAGAAATTCCCGCAACACCTCATCTCATTTTGAACTCCTTCTACACAATTGTCAAAATTTCCCAAAACCTCATATCTTCGCCCATTTTTTAAACTTTCATATTATCTCGTACAAGTTTGACAAAACTTACATTTGATTACCTTTGGCCTGGATCCTTTTTCCTTTCTTTTATCCTGCATGAAAAAAAGAAACAAACCATTAGCTTTTCTACTCTTCTACTTTGATAAAGCTCTATATTTTTAAGAATATATAACTATGGGGTGTTTTGGTTTTGTTTAAGCCAAATTTGGCTTTTATGGCCAAAACCTTGGCTCTCAGGTTTTATGTAAAATTGAAATTTTTATTTAAAAAATCTCTCTGACCCGAAGGCCAATCCATACTGCTTGTCAAAACTTATGCAGAAGTCAATTTATAACATTCAATACCCAACCATATTCAACACATAAACCAACACACTCCCAATGCAAGATGTCAAATGCTAAATGATTGTGCAGGTGTTGAAGAACTAAATGTAGCCACAATGTATATGATGGTGTTCCCAATTTCTCGCCTGTTCCACCGTTTTCATGCATGGATGTGTAGAGGACAGTGCGCTACCAAATCTCCTAGGCGCTACTAAATCTCCTAGGCATTGTGAATTTCAGAGTGCACTACCTAATCTCTTGGGCGCTGTGAATTTCATAGTTCGCTACCTAAGCTCCTGGGCGCTATGAATTTCACAGTGTGCTACCGAATCCGGATCGGTGCTACCAAAATTGTGAGCCTGTTTGGAGGAGACGCTACACAAGCTCACTACCCAACAATGCTACCAACAAACGCTCGTATTCAAGGAGTTCGAGTTATCATTCTGGTGAGTGGTTGATGATGTGGAGAAGAGAAAGGATTATAGGTGGTAGCATGATGACAACGTTTAACCACTGGAGTATGCTTGGCAATGGAAAGGAGAAGTTTGATGCGTATTTAAAATGAAAATTAATAGAAAATTAGAAATCCCGATAGAAAGGGGCATGAAATTGCCAGTAAGCTGCTTCAGATTTGAATTCATAGTGGCACATTGTCAAAACCGCATCCAAATGTTATCTGCAAGTGTCGAGACATAAAGATAAGAGCCATGAGGTTGCATGATGTGTTACATGTTAAATGTTGCATCAACGGCAAATTTGTTCAAGCATTCGACACTGTCACGAATTCTTGTGAATACTGGAGACATAATGCTACTTTATAAGATTTAGTTATTGTTATTAGCTAGAATTAGTTGTTTGTAATTAATTTATGTTTATGACAGCTAGTCGTCAGTTAGAATGAGCTTGACTCTCCTGGAGAGAAATCGATATATGAAAACAGATACATCATTTTAAAAAGGGGGGATTTAAGAGACAGAAAAGACCTGAGAGCTCTGGGTGATATTTCAAGATCCGTGAAGGAGCTAGAAAGGCATGAATGTCTCTGATTTTAAGTTGCAGACCTATGCTGTTTTCTATGTAAAGATCTCAACTGACAATGAAGTTATATATAAGTTTGTTTTATCTTTTCTAAATCATTTTCTCATCTTTCATATTCTTGGATATGTGTTGCTGCTATAGGATATGTCTGCAATTTTTGTGTTGAGAGGGTTATTGTATAGGATATGCCCTATCCCTTGCCATAGGCTTATTTGAGTTTTGATTCAGTTTTAGAAAGGATCTCTGAAAACTGAGTTTTTCCTCTTGCTGTTAGATGTATTGAAGATTAGGATGCTCTTTGATCATTTTCAGTTTTGTTTTTCTTATTTCTTCTTTCCATCTCTTTATAAGCATTATAACCGATCTTAGCTTTGTTGACCTATTTTTCTACACATAAAATGTTAGGTCAGGATTACAGTTTATTTTTGTTGGAATCCATGCCCAGTGGCTTCATTGCCTTCTTGATTAATTTTACCACTCTCAAAGTTTCCTAAAACCCAAATTATCCAAATCAAGTCATTTTATTTTCAAGATGTGCTAGGCTTGCACTTGAGTAGTCCAAGAGAAACTTCTAGCACTAACACCTCCTATTGGAATCACATGGTTAATTCCTTAAAATACATGATGATGGGACTGAGAGTGCATAACCATTCTACATCAAGCACATTGTCACAACCACCCATGTCGATAGAAAACATGAGATTTAAGGTTGTACTGACCATTTTGGAGATGCACATTTTCACAACACCCCCCACATTTCATGGAACCTCCATTGGAAATCATGATTTTAAAATTGTTGATTGCATGAATATAACAATTGGTTTCTTGGGAAATACGATGATGAATAAAATTATGGGTGCTACCATTGCCAATTCGGATGATGAACTTCCGATGC
This sequence comes from Picea abies, assembly GCA_900067695.1. NCBI lineage: Eukaryota > Viridiplantae > Streptophyta > Pinopsida > Pinales > Pinaceae > Picea > Picea abies. The sequence continues at coordinate 4,474 of CBVK0101356783.1, read as the reverse complement.
TTAATGTATCCAATTATCTTGAGGGTTTGGGGAGCAGAGAAGCTAGTGAGGGAATTCAATGAAATGACAGGTTTGACCTCTGGTGGATTAGAGGGAGGAGTAAGATAAATTGTCTTAGGTAGATGTGCCACAAGGGGAACCTATGCCTCTTTGTCAAAAACATCCTTAGATATGACCATAAAAATATTAAGTTCCTTACACCTTTTCCCCAAAATATTGTTAGGAAATAAGGAACACTTCCACATTAAACCCAGTAGAAGAGAGGAAGAAAGATTTAATCAATAAATTAAATGACAAAGAAAACACACAAAACACAAAGATTTTACCTTAGAAACCCAAACCGGAAAACCAACATTCCTTGAGTATTTTTCTCTCTTGTTTTCTTATTCCTTGAGAATAAAAGGTTGCATGCCCAACCTTGGTCTACACCTAAGACAAAATCGACATTATACCTTATTTCTTTACACAAGAACAACCCTATAGCCAATTCATCTTACATCTTCATGACCAACAACCTCTAAAACAATTTCTATAAAGATTAGTTATTCTACGATTATCCTTTTACAACATTACAACATGCCTTATTTATAAGCTTTATAGTAGGAAAAAACCTAAATAAAGGTGCCCAAAAATGGTTACAGATCCTCACAGATCATTGGCTAAAAATCCCACAAATCTTGGGATTTTGTTACAGTCGACTACCAAGTTGGATTACCATTCGGCCTTCATTTAGTATTTAGCCAGTTGGCATGCGCCTGCATGCCGACCTATTTTCAGTTGACCTCTTCGAATTCAACTTTACTCGATCAATTTTCCTCAACCTTCAACTTGTTTCTGATTTCTTCGAAATCAACTTTACCCGGTTGATCCACCTCAACCTTCAACTTACACTGCAAAGAATATAACAACCCAACATTCTCCCACTTGTTATATTTTTTTCTAAAACCGAGAGATTTTTGAACTCTCGTTCACAGACCCAAGGAAATAATGTTGATTACCTATCTACACCAATAGAAATTCATAGCACTCACAGACTTGGTCAAAGAGTCTGCTATGTTTAGCATGTCTACTTTCTCCAGCAACGCCTTGTTGTTTTTCACCATGTCTCTCACGAAATGGTATTGTACATCAATGTGGTTAGTTTTGGAATGATAAGCTGGGTTCTTTTATAGAAATATTTTACTTTGACTATCACAATTTATCTTCATATCTCTCCACTCAAACCCGATTCCTAAACATACCCTTTTCAACCATACCGCTTCTTTGCTTCCATGAGTGGATGCCATGTATTCAGATTTTTTTGTTGACAAGGCTACGACTTCCCGTAGCTTACTCATTCAGTTTTTTTCTCCAACGAACATCTTGAACACATATCCACTAGTCGAACTTTGACGATTCACATCTCCATCCTAGTCGACGTCGACAAATCCATGTACATTTAATTCACTATCACCTCCATGTTTTTCTTGATAGCATACAACATATTCTTTTGTGCCACACAAATACCTGAATACTCTCTAGACAGTTGTCCAGTGCTCCTTTCCAGGTGTCAACATGTATCTACTCAACACTCCCACTGCATGGGCAATGTATGGTCGAGTGTATACCATCACATACATTAGACTACCAACAACACTTACATAGGGAACATGTGCCATGTCCTCTATTTCCTCCTATGTCCTTGAACATTGTTCAGAATTTAGCCTTGCTCCCATAGGAATTGGCACCTTCACAGGTTTGCAATCCTACATGTTGAAACATTTCAAGATTGTTTCAATACACTTTTTCTGGTTCAACTAGAGCTTTCTAGTTGCTCGATCTCTCTTGATCTCCATTCCCATAATGAAATTTGTTGCACAAATATCCTTCATGTCGAACTTGGAGGATAGTTTCTTCTTCACCTCCTTTATTGTGTTCATGTTGTTTCCAATCAACAACATGTCGTCAACATACAATGCTACATATATGAAACATCCACCTTCTTATTTGGCATATATGTAGTGATCATCTTTGCTTCTCACAAATCCAAAAATAAGGATGCATGTGTCGAACTTTTGGTACCACATCCTTGGTGATTGCTTTAGACCATAAAGGGATTTTTTCAATTTTCACACCAAATGTTTCTTACCCCTTACTACAAATCCTTTAGGTTGTTTCATGTAGATTTCTTCTTCCAGGTCCCCATGTAGGAACGTTGTATTTACATCCATCTGTCCTATTTCTAGATCAAATGTTGTAGCCAAAGAAATTAGTACTCTAATGGAAGTTAATTTTACAACAGGGGAAAAAATCTCACCGAATTCGACTCCTTTGACTTGGGTTTTCGCTACCAGTCGAGCTTTGAATTTCTTCACTTGACCTGCAACGTTTATTTTTTTTTTAATACCCACTTTCTACCAACGAGATTTCTTCTATTTGGTAATTGGACTAAATCCCATGTCTCATTCTTATTCAATTATTCCATCTCTTCAACCATGGTTTCCTTTCATAGTTTTCCCTCTACCGAGTCAATTTCCTCCTTGACTGACTTGGGATCTTCATCAGTGGTAGTTAACACAAATACATAATGAAAGTTAGGTGGACTACATCTTTCGACTATTTTTCTTACTCGTTCTAACTTGCTTATAACCAGGGTTGGTTTTTCTACCTCTTCATCTGATTGAATTGACTCATCTGAATCATCTTCTTCGTTCCTCAGTTCAAACTGCACCTTCTCTATATTATTCTATATTTCAACCATCACTTCAGGATTAGACTTCCTTTCGACTTCTCTGAAGATGACATCTCGAATGTACACAATTTTCCTTGATGCAGGATCCCAGAGATTATATCCTTTCATTCCTTGTTTGTATCCAATGAAAATACACTTGACTTCCTTCTTGTCCAACTTGCTCCTCTTTTCCTTGGGAACATGTTCAAATGCATCACAACCAAATATTTTGAGATTTGAAACCAAAGGAATCTTACTAGACCATACCTCATGTGGAGTCATGTCTACTAGTGTCGATGAAGGAGATATATTCACTAGTTATTTTGCAGTGTCGACTACCTCTGCCTATAATTCTTGTGCAAGCCCAGTACCACTGAGCATGCTCCTTACCATGTCCATCAATGTTTTGTTTATTCTCTCAACAAATCCATTTTGTTGTGTGGTATATGGTGTGCTAGTTTGGCATTCTATGCTACATTGCTTGCAGAACTGATCAAATTCCTTTCAACATAATTCACCAGCATTGTGAGTTCTCAACACCTTAATATTCTTATCTTTCTGGTCCTCTACAAGATATTTAAACTCTTTGAATTTCTCAAAAACCTCTAATTTATTCCTGAGAAAATATATTCATGTCTTCATGTAGAAATCGTCTATGAAGGAGACATAATACGAGGATCCACCAAGTGAAGGCACTGAAACAGGTCCAAACACATCACTATGAACCAATTCTAGAATCCCCTTTTCCCTTGTCGCTCTAGACCAATTCTAGAATCCCCTTTTCCCTTGTCGCTCTAGTGGGAACCCCACTCGACTTTGTTTTCCATATATACATTTTTCACAAAAACCAACTTCTAAATTACATTATGGAAAATATTCAACCATACCTTTGTTATGCATAGCTTGAAGTCATTTTTCTCCAATATGTCCCATCCTCTTGTGCCATAGCATGGTCGGGTCATTTTGACAAGGACTTGTCGAGTCATGTTGGTGATTAAATGATTTTTCCCCTGTGATCTTGGGTCTGAATCACAACATAGCAAGACTAAGTGGAAGAGACAACAATATCCCCTCAAATACAAACACACAAAAACTAAAGAAAATAACTACTTAAACTAGGAGGAAATAGTGATAAAGAGGAGAGAAGAAGGTGCACCTTGTTCTCCCTCCTGATGTCGATCCCCACTCCAATTCATTGAATAGCTTTGATCTTCCACTGGAACCATCATGTGAGATAGATACAAAACAAGGGTTGCAACGAAAGTAGTTATGAAAACAAAATCATGTGCATATTATATGTCAATTTCAAAGTAAGCATAAAAATAAACATACATTGTAGACAAAATATAAGGTAAAACTAACTCTTTTACTAGCAACGAGTGGAAAAGGTAAGTTACAACCTTGTCCAACCTTTAGGCACCGTCTTAAAGCCATCTATCTGGGTTCCTCCAAGAATCCTCAAGCATCAACTCAACTAATGTAATCTTCCTTCAATGACTCAGATAGAGATAAGGAGAAAATCTATAGTCACATAACATGAGAAAGAAGTGTTGGAAAAGGAGTTTCTAGACTACAGGGAATGTTTCTCAAATAATTATAGGGAAGGGAGGCTTGCTATATGTTGGCAGCATAACTTTGCATAAAATGACTTGACCTCTCCTTATCCCTCCATGCTTGTTTTATATCTTCCCAAAGAGGTTTTGGGAGTTGGATTCTGTTGTGTACAAGAAAGGGTTGTTGGGAAACGAGTCCAACTGAAAAAGC
>CBVK0101356781.1:0-29614 GCA_900067695.1 Picea abies | reverse complement strand
TTCACTTTGGTTGGTTTGTGCTATTTTGATCTTGACCGCACAAGAGCACTGGAGCGAAGCAAGGAACAACAGAGACCAAGGAAGCGATTACAAGGTACATATCTTCTTCTCAGTTCCAATTTAATTCAATAGTTAGATCTAGGGAAAGTGGTATATTCTGTCCTATTTTGTTATAGATCCAGGTGGATCTAGGGAGATCGATTTGTGTCCGCACTTATGGATTTATCCAATAATAGTAGCGGAGGAACTAGAGGTTGAAACTTGAGACATCCCATTTCCTCCGTCTCTATAAGCCTTACCTCTGAGTCTGTTCACTTCCAAGGCTACATATTTGATATGAACCAAGGAGAAAAATCTTATTTCTCTTAATAGGAGGCAGAGATCAGGGTCAACTGCATTAGCATAAGTAATTCTAGTAGAGGCTTCTGTAGGCTTTATCTTAGCAAGGATCTTATTGTACATTTTGTTGAATCTTTTGGATAAATCAAAAAAAATTTCTCCCTCTTTTCTCCTTAGGTACCCAAACTTTGTGATATAATACATGGGGTATTTTTTGTCCCCCCATTGTCTCAAAAAGACATCATCTAAAGCCTCAATCCCAACAATGGATCCAGGAGCGAGGGCCCTGAACCATTTCCTAGCCTCTCCATCAAGGCTATGGACAAAAATCCTCATCCACACATCCTAATCTATGATAACATAGTTATCAACATAACTGTAGAAGGCTTCCAGGTGCTCTTCTATAGTTATATCTCCCTAGCCTGTGAACTTAGGTAGCTGCTTAAGGTAGCCACCTGCTGGTAGAGCATTAAGAGGCTGAGGAAAAATGAGAGGGGTGTATCTAAAAGCTACTATAGAATCCATTCTATTTCTAGGAGGATTATCTCCTTCCATTCGAGTGTGAATAGGAGGAGAACCAAGAGGGGATGGAGTTCAGATAGGGGATATTGGAGGTGTGCTTCTGGGAACAAAGGGAAAAAATTGAGGATCTAGAGAAAAGGCCTCAGGGATCAAGGGAACAAAGTTTTACCTCTCTGTAAAAACAATACATTTAATAGGAGGAGTGGTGAAACTGGGAGAGGGGTAATCAACGAGAAAACTTCCAAAATTTAAACTTCTATAAGCTCCAACATATGGAGTAATAGGAAAATGAGAAACAACTACTGGAGTTTATATATGAGAATAATGAAATTTACCAGAATCATGTGGTTCAGCATGAGAAGTACCCTCTTGAAGGGTATTTTGTATTCTAATAATTTTCTCTTAATCAACTTCAGGTGTCACTAAAGGCAGTTGTGGGGTAGACCTCATGTGTCTGCCTCTAGAAGCCACATATGAAACCGTGGAGTCTGAACAATGGAGTCGCCAGGTGCACAGTTGAAATATTCATTGTTCTGAGTTCTAATGCACCTTCAGAACCAATAATATTTGTCGTTCAATCTCGGGGAAAATATTCAATTCATCCCCGAAAATGGTGCCAAAAATGTTAGCACTAGAAGTCACCTCTAGATTGTAGTAGAGGTAAGCCCGGTACCCATCAGTTTTTATGTCATAATGAATAAATTTAAGGGGGGTCTAATGGATGCAAACTCAGGATAGTATCGCTTTAGCTCAAAAAACTGGGCTGATATGCATAAACAGATGGGGTCTTGATCTAACTGTTGATATTATGGTAGCTCCAGGAGGTATTTACCTCCATGTGTAAACCTAACGAGAATAGAATACTTCGGGAAGCAAGAAGAAACCCTAATGAGTTGGCTAATAACCTAGAAGACTTGTCGGCTCAAGAATATAATTTATATTAGGTTATTAGCCTCCAAGAGAAGAAGTCAGCCATAAGACATAATAATATACTGAACAAACAGATACCCAGAATGATAATTCAACCCAGACAGCTAGCCATAATTAGTATAAATATAGGAGGCTAGTTCTCATTCTGGCAGGTAGTCTCAGAATTGCAGAGTAGTAACTTATGCACATTGCAGTGCCTAGTCTTGTGCGTAGGTTTGAGGAGAGATGCCATTGCAATTGTTGCAACTAGCAGATCACGTTTGACTTGGACCATCTCTTGGTTAGGGTTTGGACTATTTGATCAACTCTTGTTGATGCACTATCCTTGGGGAAAGGTGCGCTACCCTTTGTTTGGCTATCTAGCCTTGGGTTTGTTTCCGGAATGATTCTCTGTCAAGGTTAAGGTGCTCGGAGGGTGTCTTAGAACTATGGTTGGGTGACAAGGATATTGTCAATGGTACAAGGTCCACAATATTTCATATTCTAAGAGGTTATGGGCCCACACCTCCTTCATTCATTCTAAACCGCTGGAAGGAAACATAGCCGTAAGGATATTAAGCTCGTTGAAGAATTGCCGCTAGGGTTTCTAGCAGGATTAGTCACCATAACATTGTCGCTAGGGTTATTAGCAGGTGTAGTTGAAGAAACCCTAATCCTCTCATTGAAGCACCTTAAGTGAATGGATTGACCTAATGTCTGGACAGATCAGTGCGCCCTATCCTAGCGCATCTCCTGGTACTCTCAACAAGCCAAGACGTGAAGTTTGAGTTTTTGGTCAAATCTAGGGTTGACCAAGTCAAAGTAGCCTTGACTTACTCTATGAAGTCAGAGAACAAGTTAGATGGAGCTTCTAACTTCAAATCATGGAATATAAGGATTTACCTCATGCTTGCCAAGAATAAAGTGTTGGATATCGTGAAAGGAAAGATCATGAAATCATAGTTTGAAGAAGGAAAAGAGAAGGAACCGCAGAACATTGTAGCTATGGAGAAGTTCAAAGACGGTGAAATCAATGCCATGAGTATAATAGTGGAATCTATCAAAGACCACTTGATACCCTACATCTCCCATATTGACTCATCGAAGAATATGTATGATGCCCTAACAAGCCTCTTCTTAGTCTGAAACGTTGGACAAGAAATGAGTCTGAAGAATGAGCTCCGTGACATGAAGATGAATGATGATGACAACATAACATCATACTTTGTGAGAATCTCTTAGTTAACTGATCAACTACAAGATATTGAATATATCATCTCAGAGAATGAGTTGGTAAACATAAGTACTCAATGGTCTTCCCAAGACATGGGATGCATTTGTGCAAGCATGAACACAAGAAAGGAGTATCCGACATTTGAAGAACTTTGGACTTGCTGTCCTCAAGAAGAATCAAGGATCAGTGCAAAAGAGAAACCCCAAAATAAGTATTATGATCAAGCCTTCACAAAAAGATTCAATAACTTTAGGAACAAAAGGAAGTTTGGTTCAAAGAAAAAGACAAATCAAGAGAAAGATATTTTAGAAATACAATGCTTCAACTGTCGAAAGTATGGTCACTACAAGAATCATTATCCCAAGCTAAAGAAAAGGAAGGAGAAATATGAAGCATCAATTTTCGAAGAAAAGGAACCTACAAAGAAGACTAAGCAGGATGAAAGAGACTTCTTCTTCTAAAGGTAACAATACTCTTCTTATTTCTTGTACATATCTTGTTTGCATCATCTCTGTACATATCTTGTATATCTATCTCTTGGAAGATAATGTGCTCCAAGAAGAACTATACCTATGGAAGAATAAGAAGATAAGGATGGATATCATTAGATAATACACATGATGAAATGCGTCAAACAAATCCATCATGAAGAGACTTAGAAGAAGAAAAGATAGAAAGAAGTCAGTAATTAAGAGGAAATTGGAGCAAGAACTATAACACCTTGCAGAAGGGAATGAGGATGCAGATGGAAGCATGGACTCTCCTAGATGGAAGGAGCTGATTATATATCACCATCAAGAAGAGAATGTATTCATACATGAAGCAAGGATTAGGAGGGAGCTAATCCTATGATCCATTGAAGATGATAAAATATATATATCCATGATAGCAGGCAGTACGTGTTTAGTCCAACCTTAGAAGAAGTCTTCTTCGAAGAGAAGCCTTTAAAGTATCCCTGTTTGTCCATCCACATCTGTGATCCTGTGATGAAAGAAAGAAATGGAATATGTAGGGTATGGAATCTAATCCATGGACCCAAGAGCTAAACACAAGGAAGAACATGAAGATTCAAGGAAAGAAAGAGAATCTAGAACAACCAGTCATTGTATCAAGATTTCCAACCTGATATGAACTCAATAAAAGCAATCAAGCAGAGGAACTAAAATTCGTGATGAAGAACAGTGTATGGAAGACTTATGAATGAAATCATTGTGAGATCTAGAACTAGAGGTTCTCCCAGATGTAGGGAGAAGACTATGATGATTACTTGTTCCAGTAAACTAGACATATCTCTACATGAGTCATTATGTCATATGCAACATCCATGAGTTGGATTTCTACATCAGATGAATGCAAAGAATGTTCTCCAGAGAAATTGAATACAGAGCGTATGAAGAGAAACCTCAATACTTTGAGGCATACTAGAAAGAGACCCTTGTATGCATATAGATGAAGACAACTTGGTGGAGAAACTCCAGTGCATAACAGAAGCGTGGTGAATATTTTCTATAATAGAGATATTGTATCAAGATGATTACTCAGTAGATCAGATCTCATTATGACAGAAGAAGTGCCACATGGATATGTTCCTGTTTTCCAACAATGATATACTCTATTTATCATAGCTACATGAAGCTTTCATAGAAAACCAGTGTTCCATACCAAAGTACTTTTGAAATCAAGAATTACATTATCTGTGATGAAGTCTAGAAAGGAGAAAGCAGTTCTCCAATACATATCTCCACATATGAGCAGATAAGCAGACATTTTGGTAAAGCTTCTATCCAAGATGAAAGAGTTTGCATACTCAAGATGGAGTTCGTGGAGACGACTTCCTTATTGAAAAAGGAATACATGAATCCTAGGTTGGGAGGGAGCACTGATATATTATTGATTGATGGAAAATCATTTTTCAGTTCGAAGAATGGTCCAGGATGAGTAGATTCTTTTCTGTTTGGAAAGTGGATTGAGATTTCTGACAGACAATGATTTCCCATTGTGGTTAGCATGGGAAATGATCCATATTTATGATGTACCATAGACAACAAATTCCCATTATGGTTAACATGGGGAGTGGTCTAGGGCAGTCTCTCTTCCTAAGGGTTACTCAGGAAGACTAGCTCGCCTCACCGGACAATGATTTCTCATTATGGTTAACATGAGGAATGGTCTGTTTTGGAGGTTGGTATAGGATAGTATTTTCCTCTTGTGGTTAACAAAGGAAATGGTCCAGACAACCATTCCTTAGGGTGTATTCATTCTCTCCAGGTTGCACTTTGTTTAGTGCTGGAGGAATGGCCCAGGGTGGGGAATGGTCTAGGATTAGCAATCAAGGATAGGCATTCCTTAGGGAAGATTCATTCTCTCCAGGTTACACTTTGTTTAGTGTTGGAGGAATGGCCCAGGGTGAGGAATGGTCCAGGCTTAGAAATCAAAACAATTATTATTCCTTGTTTGAGAAGAATAAGGTAGACATCCCATCGTTGATGTTCTACTTTGAGGGAAGATATTCTTTCAGATCTCACAGATGTGAGTGAAAAATTGGCCTAGATGATTCAGTTTATATCATAACATTGTTTCCATGTAGGTTGATATCACATGATTGTTATGAAGATTGTATGATAGTATATGCATACTACTGTGGTGGATGTGTTCCACTGTTCGTGACTATACATTAATGATCAAGTACTTGTTTGCTACTTGGTGTGGTAGTGTACCACTGGATTGTAGTTATGTATTACTATGGATAGACACAATTGTATTCTATTTTTTTCCGATTACCTTAAAGGCTATCAACATTTTGGTAAATGATTATCAACCAGATGAATGATTAAATGACAGAGATTTCCCAGACAGAAAATGGTTCAGAACATCTACTCTTCTAGGACATATGTCTAGATTAGATGACTGACTCTTGTATCACTCTATGGTGTGAGTGAATTATCCAGAATCATGTCTGATTACTCAGATAGAGTATGTTTTTGAGAGATTATGTAGTTGATGACACCTATGGTGATGATGATGCTCATGATCTAGTCATGAGATAGTCTAGATGACTATATTGATGCTACCGGGTGAATGGTATGTTTTGTGCTCAAGACCATTACCTATAATGCCTCTCTAGCTAGGAGGGAGTGTTGATATTATGGTAGCTTCGAGAGGTATTCACCTCCATGTGTAAACCTAACGAGAATAGAATACTCCAAGAAGTAAGAATAAACCCTAATGAGTTGGATAATAACCCTAGAAGACTTGTCGTCTCAAGAAGATAATTTATATTAGGTTATTAGCCTCCAAGAGAAGAAGTCAGCCAAAAGAAATAATAATATACTGAACAAAGAGATACCCGGAATGAGAAGTCGGCCCAGGCAGTTAGCCAAAATTAGTATAAATATAGGAGGCCAATTCTCATTTTGGCAGGCAGTCTCAGAATTGTAGAGAAACAACTTGTGCACACTACAGTGCCCAATCTTGTGTGCAGGTTTGAGGAGAGCTGCCATTGCAGCTTCTACAGCTAGAAGATCACTTTTGGATTGGACTTTCTCTTGGTTAGGGTTTGGACTATCTGATCAACTCTTGTTGATGCGCTATCCTTGGGGAAAGGTGTGCTACCATTTGTTTGGCTATCTAGCCTAGGGTTTTCTTCCGAAATGATTCTCTGTTAAGGTTAAGGTGCTTGGAGGGTGGCTTCGGCCTATGGTTGGGTGACAAGGGTATTTTCAATGGTAAAATGAGCACAATATTTCATATTCTAACACTAAATTCAGTCAATAAGTTATAGTAAGGGTGAGTAGGGGGAAAAAATTGAGGAGAAAATGGAAGGGACTACTATGGAAATCTGATCTTCTAGCAGCCCAAGGAGGAAAAGCTTCAAATACAAGATCCTCTTGGATCCAAAACTTCAGAAAACTGAAGATGTTGTAAGAACACTGCAATAAAACATACATCACAACATGATTACAACAACTCAACAGGATCATCCATGCCCGAGCCTTCACTATCAGAGGCAAAAGAGGTGGAAAAGAAAGTTGTCTGTCATTAAAAAATAAGTCTTGAAATGCAATACATAACCAGAGAACCAAAGGATTTACTAAAACTTTATATACGGGAGCTTAGCTCTACCATCGACCTTAACAAAATATCAAAATCAAGTATTTATACTCAGAACCACTTGCCACCACCAGGAGTGTGACCTAGCTATAGAAATAAAATATTTACGTCCGCATCTCTCCTTCTAGTCCACACTTGCATTCTTCTGTCAAATGCAATCTCGGATCAGTATGGGATTTGCAGGAAAATCCATTGACAGGGGGACTTTGTGCTGACACTCTGCTTCTACGGCCAACTTTCCATGTTTTCCATTTATGGGGTGAAATGAGGTTTCAACCACCTCCCCGATTTCCATTAACTACTTTCACCAGGATTGGGATGAAACTTGACACCCATGAATGTTTCAGGAGACGTTCACAACTCCTTCATGTCAACTTGGTGCCTTGAGACCACACAGATCTTCCTCTGTGAACAATATGAATGCTTTAAGCCTTAGAATAACTTCTCTCCATCACTTCATGCAACCTTGGGCCATGAATTGGGGCTCCTATGTGAAATTTTAGGATTTCTCATTTCGGGAGTCTTCACTCCACTTGATTCCAAATATCCCAATGCTCGAATCTGCAAAAAAGCCCATCCAGATCGACGGTAAGTTTTTCTTTGAATTTAATGGAAAGGATGCTTTCTTGAAAACCTCGGCCACCCACCACTCAACAGGTGCTTACCTTTCCTTATGACCCTACTTACCATATAACCACAAGCTGTGATCGTGGGCCCAAATCCTAGGTGCTTCGCGACTTCGCGTTTTGTGAATCTATGTTGTGCTCCATGCTAAAACCTCCGAGTCGCAAAATCACAATTTCTTAGATTAGGTGCCACGCATCCCTTTGAATCAAATGAACCAGATGGATATCAACATTTTGGTTCTTCGATCCTTTAGTATTTTGGGACTTCAGAAAATATGCGCATTCCTCACTTCAACTTTCCCGAAATTTTTTTCTCTACAGTTCAGATCTGGTGCCACGCGTCCTGTTGGATCGGAAAACTCCTGCTGATTTCAAATTTTGGGGGTTCATATCCTTCAAAAATAACTTCAACAATGTTCCAAACTCCTGATTTCCATGACTATTATTCATTGTCGATCTCTGAACCTTGAAATACAAATTCCTTCACCAAACTGAACTTGCCCGCTTTCTTTATTTGAGTCCACATCATAAATCTATAAGTGCTGCAATTGTGTTCACTGCTGCGGACTGTATAAATAATTACTTGGATGACTGGTCAAGGGCTTGGGAAGGAGAAGAATCAATGACAGAGGTAGAGAGGGTAGTTATTGACCCAAAGAAAAAAAAATCTTGTGGCTGAGACTTCTTAGAAAGGATTACACAAAACAAAAAGGTCACTCAAATGATTGAGGACAAACACAGATCAAATTACAAGCCAAAAGGGGAAAAATTCAACATTTGGTTAGCGAAAAGGAGAAAGGTAAGGAAAAACCATAGACTTAAGTAGAAACCAAAAACCCACAAGAATCTGACAATGTTATGTGATAACATAAGGGATACATAAATAAAACATAGGAACAACATTACCTTTGATAAAATGGGTTGAAAGGACAACTTCCAGGAAAAACAAAGTGGTACTCTAGGGAGAAGGTAGAGGAAAAATTTCCTCACCTCAATTAGTAAATATTTTGGAGACCAAAATCTTCCCTAAATGGGGAGGTATGATCCAGATTGGATCAATATACTATTTTTCATCTATATCGATGCTTTTAGAGTGGAAAAAATGGCGGAATCAACTTGCAGGGTCATTTTAGTGGTAGTTCCTAATTTGGGAAATTGGGGTCTGAATCTTTTCGAAGCCATTTTTAGGTATCAAATGACATTATATGAATTTAAATTTTTTCTAGCATAGTTGGAACCTCATAAAGATATTCTATACATCAATCCCTTTCCAACGATGCAAAAATTACGTCAATTAGAGATCGTATAAAAACGTTATGCCTCTCGCAAGTTGACCTATTGTGTTGAACACCATGGCATGAGAGAATGCCACATCAACCCCCATTACTCATGCATATGGGGCTAGACACATACTCAATTTGAAGAATATTATATAAGGTTCAAAAGCCTATCACAATTGATGGTTGAGGAAGTCAGAAACCTATCCCTAGATGGATATCAGGCTATGTTAAATATCATGCCACTAGGAGGAGAAGGGGTTCCATTCTATGCTATTTTACTTTGTTCCATAGTAGAGTAGAACAACTGGGAGTGGGAAATTAGATAGCATGACATAGGGGATTCATGTTCTATATCATCCTAATAGACCACAGGTCTCAGGTAACTCCGTAGAAAGTGCCTTCTCCTTTATACTTGCATTATTTCCTTACCATAGAAAAGAGAGCAGAGTAACCTCACCTTCTAGCTATGTTTTCTCCCGTAAGGATTTCCCAGAGAAATTTTTTTCTTATTTTATGGATGGTGTGTGATTTCATTTTAATTTTCTCTATTTTCCACATTTTATCTGTTTCATGCATAAGAAGAAAATCAATAACTAAATATTATGGAATCTAAAGGAATTTAACCTGCATAATGTAGCTTTCAGTTTTATTTATCAGATCTGTTGTGACTAACTATTCCAGTGGAATATCCACGATAGTTTACATTGTGTACTCCACTCTTATTTTTCATTCATACATGAATTTCCAAACAACAATATGATATCTCTCAACAACACCATGCTAATGTAATGAATCAACTTGCTAGAGTCCCCCTCACCTTTTCCTAGACGTGGGGCCTCTTTTAGATGTCTAGTTCTTAGATGATTTACTTACATGCATTTTCCCTTAGTATCTATCTATTTGTCACTAATTTGATTCAATTTGAATCTCTAGGAACCCATTTGGGGTATTTCCTAGCTTCATGGGTCTAGCGGGGACACAAATCACTCGATTGGGTCCATGGTCACTTGATATGTCTCATTTTTTGTTCATAGAAACCCAAGCACATTTTGGAATCACTATTTATGGAGTGATATTGAGTCAAATGCCTCAAGCCCACATCAATCCCTACTTGATTTATTGTCCAAAAGTGTATTATGTAGTAAATTCTTCCTTGGACTGTTGCAATTGTCAACTTGTAACATGTGTCACGAAATCCGTTTGGGCCTAAACTTTTACGGAATCATTCTAGAAAACTCATGGACATAGTGAGTAGGAAAAGTATCATGGTTCCATATGATTTGAATCCTCTAATGGATAATCTATTGTTATTGTAATGTAGCTAGAGAGGTAATGGGGGGGACAAAGGTCCCATAGTGATAATAGTGGAGGCCATTCAATGTAAGGTGGACTAGGTCCACTATATTATTAAATAAGGCTCACTATGGTAGTTAGATATATAGTGTGAACATACTAAATGTAAGGAGGATTATTAGAAGTTTTTTCTTCTAGAAGGTTCCTCCTTTAGAATATTCTTAGGTGGTTGGTATCACTATATAAAGGGGTTCAAGAAATGTAATGGAAGTAAAGTATAAATATTGTATTTTTATCTATAGATCATTATGAGGTTGCACCCTCTAAGAGGCAAGTGAGAAAGAGTGGATCCCTTCCATAATAGGATCTATTGTATGGTGTTTCCCTACCCTAAGGGTTTGATAATAATAAAGTGGGTTTTTTCTATATTGTTATATAGATATATTGTGGTGCTTTTGTATTCATGTCTTTGGTACTTAACAATTGGTATCAAAACACTTTCTTCAACCACAAAAAAGGGGTAATTTGTTTTTCCCCTATTTTTCTAGATTTTTTCAAGAAGACAAAAGAGGGTCATGACACTTCAGATAAATCCCATAGAGTTCTATGTGAAATTTGTAGAAACTAGTTGCATATATGAGTTCCTCTTGTAAAAACAACGAATTAAAAAAAACCATTCAAAACGAATTCCAGGGAGTGAAGTTATCATCATTTTAAAATCTGCTAATTTTCAGGGTTTTTTCTGCGGATGACCATGTGATTTTGCTATTTTTTGTAGCACCCGGGGATGAATTTTCCCAAGAAAATTAAATATCTGAATTCCTATTTCAAAAATAGTACATTTAAAAAAAAATTGAATCAGAGCTCTGAAAGTGAAGATATCTCCAATATAAAATTGATCATTTTCTAAGGTCTTTGTGATAGCGACAAGATTGCAGAGCTCGTAATTTTTCACAAGGTGCTCTGATTGATACTAGATCAGTGTCATTTGATAGATAACTTTAAGAGCTTTCTTTTGGTATATTATACGTGGTGTTTCTAATAAATATTTGATTCCTCAGGGAACTTCAATGACAATTGGAATACCTCAAGATAGAATTGAAGACAAAAGTTCACATGGTGAGACAAGTCCTCAAGACAAGTGTTCAAGAGATTATACTTACAAGGAAAGAGAGGTATATTATGCATATCATCAAGGATGAATACAATCAAGGTTCATAAGCTTGGAATTATTTTGAGGCTAATTGTGATGATCGATATATGGATAGTTGTCATTTTTGGGATGACTACCACTTCCATCTTCTATTTGATGAATCTACTCCACCTCATGTAGAACCCATCTCGGAGAGTAAATAAGAGCCTTCCCTGTATATTATTATTTAGTTTTATTATTCTCTAGTAGTAGTGGATGGAATTTTGGTCGGTTCTACATATTTCGATCCACATGAACACTTTCGATCTTTGAAGCATCATTTTTAGTTGGATATGATGTTTTGATATCTTCAGCGTGGAGTTCCCATGAGTAATTGGACATGGGCGATAGGTTTATAGTGGTGGTTGGACTACTTCATCATGATGGGTCACATTCCTACATGGAACCCTGGTTCTCCATCCTACTTCATCATTATGGTTCACACTTATCCATGGGACCCTAGTATATGGTTGTACACCCTCATAACAAGCATTGAAGGATACTCTTTCATAAGGAGGATGGAATGTAGTGTAGGGGGGGGAGGTCCCATAGTGATAATAGTTGAGACCATTCAAAGTAAGGTGGAATAGGTCCACTATATTACTAAATAAGGCCCACTATGGTGGTTACATATATAGTGTGAACATAATAAATGTAAGAGGACTTATTAGAAGGTTCCTCCTTTAGAATGTCCATAGGTGGTTGGTATCACTATATAAAGGGGTTCAAACAATGTAATGGAAGTGAATAAGAAGTATTTTATTTGGATTTGTAGCTCATTAGGAGGTTTCCTCTCAAAGAGGAAACTAAACATGAGTGGATCTGTCTCATAATAAGATCTATTGTATGGTTTTTCCCTACCCTAAGGGTTTGATAATAATAAAGTGGGTTTTGTCTATTTTGTTCTCTAGATCTATTGTGGTGCTTTTGTCTTCATATATTTGGTACTTAATAGTTATCCTATGTCTTAAGGTTGATCCCTTTTCTATTTATACAATTCACTTCCTCTTTGTGAAGCCTCCTAGATTATTTTATCTTAGAAAATCATAAATTTTTAATTATACACTCAGATTATCCATCAAAATCCTTCCATTTATCTTAATACCTTGTTTTCTTACACCTATATCCAACACCCCTATAGGGATATATTATGGCTAGATTTCCTCCAACTTGAAAATTTGATCAATTCATCCCAAGGTATCATCATTACCTTAGTTCCACTCATTCCTTGAAAGTTCCATCCCTAGAACCTCAAGAGGGTTGCCATCACAACTATGGCAAGGGAGGTATGATCCTTACTGGTGGAACTATGGTTTCTATACTCTTCATTCTTATTTAATTATTGTGTGTGTGTGCCCCTCCCCTCCCCACACACATGTATGTGTGTGTGTATTAAATATTGATTGAAGTCTTCTCTTGCAAGTATTTACGATTGCATGTGGAGGAACTTTCAAGATGTGGACCATTATTAGAGGTCCATCAAAAATTTATTATCATACTAAGAATATTCATCACCTACAATACTAAATTTTGGGTAATTTCATTCCATTATTCTCTTTATATTTCTAGAATTAGGGTTTCTAACTCATTAAAGGAATTTTCAGTTAATTACCTTGGTTAGTTGGCTTTCGTCACTTAATTCACTAGTAAAATATAGTCTAAAACCAAAGTAAAGTACCAGAGTCACCAACATATATAGGTTAACATTAATATGATTTTCATGTATTGATTTATTTAGTGACTTTGATCTATAAACTACCATGGACATTCCACTAGAACAATTCATCACAACATA
Organism: Picea abies; assembly: GCA_900067695.1. Classification (NCBI taxonomy): domain Eukaryota; kingdom Viridiplantae; phylum Streptophyta; class Pinopsida; order Pinales; family Pinaceae; genus Picea; species Picea abies. The sequence goes on along the minus strand of CBVK0101356781.1, from coordinate 16,314 downwards.
TCTAATAAATAAAACAAAAATCGACCTATGGAGGTTGTTGGCACAAAAATAGAGACCATGGTTCTTGGAGGTTGCCAACAAAATATATCGTTGTAGTCTATGAGTGCTGACATATTCAACCTTTCACAAGGGAAGGAGGTATCACTCGAATTATAACCGAGACATGTGTGTGGTGAAGTGAGTGAAAGAGAATGCGTCATCAGTTTTTTCGTTACCATGTTTAGATTCATACATAAATATGAAAAGACATTCATAGAGAGTGTATTAACTCTAAATACATATGACATAAGTGATTGCGTAACATAGAAACTAAAGATTCATACATAGTATAATAAAATTCTAGGGCCCAACCAATCCTTTATATTATTAGCATCTAAAATATGTCATACAGTGAGTGCATCTTTCATGCAATAGCTTATACAATGGAATCTACTCCTAGATACTCGTTACAGAGTCTACCCTACTACACAGACACATGAGCATCCCAAAAACCCATTACAATAGTATTGTTACCATCATAACTTGATCCCATCCCAAACAACAATAATATCGATATCTCTATCGTGTTCTTCCTTCATTCACTCATTCATGACATTTGTTAATCTTTGTAACTTATTTCCTCATCACACTTCCTTCCTCTTTATAACTTTCTCTTGATCGCTTCTTGGACTTCTTATTACACTCCTTTTCTAGCCTTTTTTCACTATCATCCAATGATTTTTTCACTTTTCTAACCACTTGTCAAGCTAGCACATGACCACAAATTTTGACTTGTCCTGATTCAACCTTCTGCTTCCCTCCCCTGGCCTTCTGCAAATGGAGGGTTGAGTTGAATTATTGTAACTTCGAAGAATATTCTACTTATATTTGAGTCATTATTGTATATATCAAATCCCCTTTTGTGTATTGATCAAGTTAGATCTTTTATATGATCAAATCCCCTTTTGTGGATTGGTTAACATGTATTTGTATGGTGGTATTTGTGAAGTCGTCCCCTAGTAATTGTAAAGTGTTTTTAGCCACTTTTAGGAGAAGTTGGTTCCACCAAGTGAAGAGTCACAACCCTAGTGCCACCTCACAACTTGTATTTATATGTGAGGATGGTGTCTCATTTGAAAACACTCACTCACTCATCTAGTGCACATATATTGAATACATTTGTAGTTGCAGGAAGAAGTCTAACAAAGGAGAAGAGAGGCAGATGCTTGGTCTTGGTCTATCTTTGGTGTTTTGATCTTAGTATTGGCATTTTACTGAAAATCTATTATTGAGGAAGTTTTTTCTGGGTTCTCTTCCCCACGAGGGTTTCCCAGGATAAAATGTTGTGTACCTTGTGATTGTGTTTCTTTTAGTGATTCTCTTTATGCTATTGTGTTGGAAATGCATTGAATGCTCATGAAATTTGGAAATAACCTAATAACAATAGTAAAAACCTAACATGGGATCAGAGCTTGATTGATTATATAATCTTTCACTCAGTATCTAGACGTTTCTATTGTCGTACAATAAATTTAGGGTTTTTCAGTGAAGAATAATTTTTGACCAAATATCACCTAGGGAAGTGTGCCTTTCCCTAGCACATATTTTGGTAGCTTGAGTGAACCTTTTCATTGGATGGATTCTATGGAAAGTCAAATGCTAGTTTTGACTAGTACTAGAAAACCAAAACCATCACTAGAAGCAACACTCCAGAACTGCACAGGACCAGTTTCAGGGGATAAAACTTGGAATTTTCTGAAATGGTCTGCTCCAACAAACTTGCCTCATCCTAGCACATCTCCCGATAAGTTTAGTTTCATTTTCTAAGAACTTTCATTTTCTGGTCATTTTCTTATCTCCAGGTCAAGATGTTTGCAAGCACCAAGCTTGTTGACAAGTTAGAAGGTGTGGAAAATTTCCGTGCCTGGAAGTATAGAATTGGACTCATTCTTGAAGAGAATGATCTTGCAAAATTCATAAAATAAAATGTATAAGATCGCGAAGAAAATGAATCCAAAGAGAAGTACAAGAAGGATATGATTAGGGATAAAAGAATACTTGTAGATTCTATTAAATACCACTTGATCCCTAAAGTGTCTTCTAAGAATACTCCAAAATATATGTTTGGTGCCCTAACCAAAATGTATGAAGGAAGGAACATCAACCAAAAGATGAACTTGAGAACACAACTCAAGAATACAAGAATGGAAAAAGGAGAAACAATTCAAGACTATTTATCTAGGGTTTCTCAATTCAAGGAACAGTTCGAGGCAATTGGAGACAAGTTATATGAATATGAACTTGTGATGACAACTCTTAATGGTCTCACAAGACCTTGGGATGCCTTCATCCAAACTGTTTGTGCAAGAAAAGAGAAAATCCAAATTGACAGTTTATGGGAAGAATGTGTTCAAGAATAAGCAAGAGTGGCTAACCAAAAAGTTGTTCTATTAAGAGATGAATATAAATCCCTAGCTTATCATTCTAAGGGTGGAAAGGGAAAGTATCATTTTCAAAAGGAGACTCACTTTCATAAAGAGTCTCTCTCCCCAAATAGATTCTAGAAATATCATAAAGGTCAAAGAAGGAAAAATGATTTCTCCTCCTACCAATGTTATCATTGTGATAATATGGGACACATTGCTAAGAATTTTCCTACCAAAAGGGAAGAATACAAGAGGAGAAACATTAAAAGACATCATGTCCGTGCAACTGAAGATGATGAGACACCCAAGAAGTTAGCTAAAGAAGAGATTGAAAAATATGTTTTTTTTTCCACTCTCTCAGGATCTATGACACTTGGAAAGGATACTTGGTAATAGATAGTGGTGCCTCTAAACACATGACATGTCATAAGAACACTCTCTTCAGTCTTGTAGAGAAAAAAACCTCCCAGAAAGTTTCACTTGGAGATGATTATCAATACCGAATCAAAGGATTGGGATAAGCCACCTACAAACTTGATTGAGGAACTCCGATGAGAATGAATGATGTATTCTATGTACCATGTTTGAAAAAGAACTTACTTTCTATTTCTTCTCTATATAAGAAAGGTTCCAGGGTTGCATTTATATATGGTGAAGTTCTTATGTGGTATAAAGGAAAAAATATAGAAGATGTAGTTTTTATTGGAATAGAAGAAGGTAGGGATGATTTTAAGGATGGAAATTATTTTTAAAATGTAGAAACTTTGGCGAATCTTACTAATCCTTCATATGTCAACTATAAATGTTTGGCAATATTTTTGTGAAAATATTCAAATTTCTAAGTATTTTATATAGTTTTTATAAATTTTTGGCGAATTTTAAGGTAAAATAATTTTATCCTATAGAATTTGGGCGAATCATTTTTAAAATAGTGGATCTTTTTTTTGGAAAACCATGGAAAATTATCCCATGAGAAAAATTTAGCCCCTAAAATCATCCATGGAAGAAGGTGGTTTGTACAAGTTAAAGGGTCACTCAGATGTAGCCTTGACTCATTCTGTTGAAATTTCTTTAGAACTTTGGCATATAAGGCTAGCTCACATAAACTACAAAGCCTTACCATATGTAAGAAAGGGTAGTTATAGGTTTACCAGAACTAAAGGTTGACCATGAAGGTGTATGCAAGGTATATGCACAAGGAAAAAACACAAAGAATCCTTTTCCAAAGAGCCACAATAAAGAAGAAGGAATTTTGGAACTTGTCCACTCAAATGTATGTGGTCCAATGCCATCAACCTCTCTAAGTGGGTATGTATACTATGTATCATTTATTGATGATTACTCTCGTAAAACTTGTGTTTATTTCTTGAAGTCAAAAGATGAAGTACTTGGAAAGTTCAAGGAATTCAAAGCCTTGGTAGAAAAACTCTCCGAAAGGAAAATCAAGAAACTCAGGTTAGACAATGGAGGAGAGTACACCTCAAATGAATTTGGAAGATTTTGTAGAGATGTTGGGATTAAGAGGGACCTCACCAATCCCTATAATCATCAACAAAATGGTGTAGCAGAAAGAAATAATAGGACGATTATGGAAGCAATAAATACTATGATTCATGATCAAGATCTTCCAATGAACTTATGGGTTAAAGTAGCAAGAAAAAAAGTATATGTCTAGAACAAATTATCCCATAGTGCACATGGATTCAAAACCCTTGAAGAAATTTTCACTGGAAATAAGCTATAAGTAAGCCATCTCAAAATATTTGGTTGTCTAGTATTTGTACACATTCTAAAATAAAAGAGAACTAAGTTGGATCCTTCAGGAAAGAAGGGAATATTTGTTGGGTATTGTGAGGTCTCTAAGGCCTTTAGAATCTACATACCAGGTTACCATCATATTGATATAAATAGATATGTAACATTTGATGAAGATGCAACACTCAAGATACCAAGGAAATGCTAGTTAGAAGAAGTGTATGGAGAAGAACCCGTAGCTCCTGGAGTTTCAGAACCCATGAAGGAAGTTGCATTTACCCATGATGATGAGAGTCCAAAAGATAATGATATGATAGAATCTCAAGAACCTCCCCATATGGTGTTTTGTCACAAGAGAAATCCATATTGGGCTAGAGAAATTATTCAATATGAAGAGAAGTATGGGCCCCAAAAGGAACCATGAGACAATGCAAGCAACCTAAGATGTGTGATTTCGTATATACATAACCTACTTGCTTTGAAGAATCCATTCAAAATAAAGAATGGATGAATTCCATGACAGAAGAATACCAATCCATTAAAAAGAATGATGTGTGGGAAGTAGTTCCCAAGCCAAAGAACAAATATGTGGTATCTTCTAAGTGGATATACAAAATAAAACATGCAGCAAAAGGAAGTATTGAAAAATATAAGGAAAGATTTGTGGCTTGTGGATTTTCTCAAAAGAAAGGTATTGACTATGAAGAAACATTTGGTCTTGTATCAAGATACACTTCTATCAGAACCATCATAGCTCTTGCAACCAAAATGAAGTGGAAATTACACCAGATGGATGTGAAAACAACTTTCTTAAATGGTGATATTGAAGAAGAAGTGTACATAGAACAACCACAAGGGTTTAAAGTTGAATATATAAAAACTCATGTCTGTAGGTTGAAGAAATATTTGTAGGGGCTAAAGCAAGCTCTGAGAGCTTGGTATGTAAAAATTGATAGTTTCCTAATGAGCTTGGACTTTACCAAGAGTAAAGATGATTCTAATATTTACTTCAAGGTTATGAATGATGAGATATTTGTATTGCTACTATATGTGGATGACTTATTCTTGATAGGAGAAGAAAATTTCATCACAGATTGCAAAATGAAGCTCGTTGTAGAATTTGAGATGAAATACCTAGGCTTGATGCATTATTTCTCAGGTCTTGAAGTTTGGAAGAGACCATAGAAGATATTCCTTAACCAAAGGAAGTATGTAGTTGAAATAATGAAGAAGTTTGACTTTGACATGTTCGAATGTAAATCCATGGCCACACCCATGGAGACAAATTTGAAGCTCCTAGTTGATTCTTCATCAGAGTTAGTTGATGCTACTCTATACAGATAAATTATTGGTTCATTGATTTATTTGATGAATACCAGGCCAAATATATGCTTTGTTGTGAACACCTTGAATCAGTATCTGGTGGAGCCTAGATGTGTTCACCTTGTAGTTGAAAAGCATGTGATGAGATACCATAAGGGTACATTGGATTATGGTCTCTTTTGTACTAGAGATCATTGTTGCGCCTCTTTCATCACCTTAGTGAGAAAAATAGAGGTGCTTCCAAACTCAGTTGGGTTTGTTGAGCAGGACAACTGCAAGGAAAAGAGTTAGAAAAAGAAATATAAAACAACAACTAAGAATTGAACTAAAAAATGAAATAACAACTAAATTTATAAGCATAGGGACATAGAGACAAAATGAACAATGAGACCCATGTCACCAATGATAAGGCTAATATTGGTGAAATAAAACACCAATAAGCAAGGGGACTATGAGTCCGTTCTTCCTCCAAGGGAGGGCTCTTGGACCCCCACAAGTAAGCTCTTCTTACAACAAATAAAAATGAAAATGGTGAAAGAACTCTTTGCTAATCCACTCAAGGGGTGAGATGGACTGCCCAATGAAATGATGAAAATATACTCTTGGAAAGGATAGAGTCCTCAAGAGAATAATGGCAGCATAACTTTTCTTTGAATTCCTTAAGAAACGAAGTGTATCCATGGCCTTTTTATAGCATTCCTTTGAGCTATTGTTCAACTAGTTTGTAGTGTGTAAAGAGGATAATTAGGGCATTTTTAGGTCTTTGACAAGCCATCTAGTTGAATCCAATCCAGATTTGAGTGTCAAATCGGCTTGGGAGCTGAACCAGAAGTGGGTGGGAGGCCGACATGTCTCATAAATGCGTCGTTTCTCAGGTGTGTGACTTTTTGCGATAATAGTGGCGCATCGTGTGCATGTGCGTGATTTCTGCATTCCTTTTGCACACATGCGCATGCACGCGCTATGTCTTCATAGTGCCCTTCAATTTTTCACTATTTTGTATAGTTTTTTGACCCTTTATGAATGCTTTTGTGTTAATTTAGGTCCATGTATAACTTCATAACTAATTGACAATGCTGAATTCTTGTAACCATATGCGGACGAAATTTTAGTGATAACAGATGCCCCATGATGGATGAGGTTAGGAGCATACGTATAGCCAAAATCCGTCAATTTTTCTTCTACTGAGAATGTTGTTGTAAGAGAGAGAAATAGTGGGATCGTCCAGAGTGATCCATTGGAGGAAAAAGAATCGGTAGAACCCAACCTTCCATGAGGTGTGTAAAAAAGAAAACTATGTACAAACGAGGCGGGCATGCCCCATGCTCGTGTCATGTAACTAAAAAAAGAGGAATGAAGTGTTGGTGTAGAAAACTGCAGCTCCCTCGGGGGCGATCGTGATAAAGGCAGAAGACAATTCTGCAGATGAACATATTCTGAATAGTAGGCAGTGACCGTGGTAATAAGTATCACTGATTCTATGGGCATTGATAGCCCAACCAAGTTCAGAGGTCTTCGGCAAGTAAAATAACTAACTGCAATAGTCGCAAAGTAGGACCCACCGTAACATGAGAAAGTGTTCACGTTGAATGTTATGGGGGTCAATGATAGTAGGAAGAAATTGTGTTTCACCCTAGTTCGTCCGAGATCTCTCATTAGCTGGGTAATGAGAATCAAGATACTGTCGCCCTTCTAGAAAACTGTGCTGATGTTGACAAAAAGGGGGACACGACTCCCAGAATCAAATGGCTTCGTGAAATCTACTAGGTGAGGTTAGGAAGTGGAGGAGGTACATGGACGAAGTCAAGATGTAGGAAGACTCAAGATTGCCCTTGGTTGGAGTATATGTGAGATAAAAGTGGTTGCAACTATTCAATGAGTTCAAGTGTCAGGGGGATGACAAGACAGGGGATAAGTTGTGCCAGAGGTGGGACAAGGTGAAAAAACTTAGCAGGTGGAGGTAAGTGGCCTGTGGGGTACTCTGAAGATATGGACGATGTCAGCAAGAGTGGATGATAAGTAGTGTCCCAACCAAGGGTGACATGGGTTGTGTTTTGCCAAAAAGGGAAGAAGGTCGTAAAAGGTGACAATGAAAAGGTAATGTGACAACTGGAAACAAAGGTGTTTGTATAATAAATAATGAATAATTGGGGAGAAGTGTACAAATAAAGAAACAGGTGCCCCAGTGTGATAAGGTTGGCCCGGGTAGGGCATAATTTGCTCGGAGAACTGATGTAGGGTGGGGGCCCCATGGGTGGGTTTCTGTATGTGGTAGGTGAAATGAAGGGAGATTTGTAGATGGGCAAACAGATTGTGGATGAAATGGAGGGTTCATGCTACTGCGGAGGTGCAGCCCAAAAAAAAAAACTGTGGAGAGATAATCTGGGAGTCCGTTGGGAAAGCTAGCAAAATGAGGAGAAGGAGTATGTGGCTGATTTGCGACATGATGTAAGACTATCAATACTCCCATCCCTAAAGGGTTTTTTGAAAAACAACATGAGTGTCAAAAGCACAAAAGGGTGCTATGAATGGGACAACTCATATGGGTAAGAGTGCTACTAGGTGACAATACCGAAGATGCAAATGGAGGTGTGGGTACTGCAGAGGCAGAAATGGGGATCCTAGAGGTAAATGTCATAGGGTGTGACTAGAAATGTAAGTGAGATTCAGAGGGAATGACTACATTCCAGTGCTGAGTATATATCTGAAGGGGTTGTGTCGATGTATGATGACCAAGTACCTGCACACATGAAAACCAAATACCCGACATGAACAATATCTGAAGATAATCAAATATATGAGCATGTATTGGATAAGTGTGAATATGTGCATGCGTACCTGATTAGGGTATGAAAAATGGTGTCCTGGGGGCTCAGGATGAAAAGAGGCCTAGGGACTGTCATGATGTAGATGATGGGATGTTGATCTCGTGGCTGAAGATGGATCGAGAAATGGATGCCTAGAGCTCCCGGAATGGTCAGTGGAAGTTTGGTAAAAAGGCCTATATATAGCTATAGGGCCCACATTGCCACCTCATTTGTACTTGCTGCTATAGTGATTGGATGAGAAGCATTCAGAGGATATTGTGAGATTCTGGGAGGATGAGGCGTCCAATCGAGGACGTGCGAGCTTCAGGTTAGTGGTCTGATCATCCTGCATAGAATTATGGTTTCATTTTTTGGGAAGGGGATGTATGGAGGGCCATACAGGAGGTGTTTATGGTTGTGGGCCCCAAGTGCGTAGGTGATCCAGTAGTAGGCACACACACATGCGTGCCTGTCCATTGGATAGGCGCACATGGGAGTGCTGGTAAGGGGGTAGAGGGCGCGCACTATGGGCGCGCCTGTTGGTTGAACAGGCGCACACATGTGTGCACCTATAGAGTGAACAGGTGTGCTTGAGAGCATGCCTATGTAGTGAATAGGTGCACACACGTGCATGCCTATGTAGTGAATAGGCACGCACACGTGCACGCCTGTGGGGTGTACAGGCGCGCATGTGTGCACACCTATGGGTTAAACAACCACGCTGTGGAGGAAAGGTTGACGGGTGTAAAACGTGTCTTTTTGATGTTGTTGATTGTCCATGTGGCTGACTTAGGATGGTTTTATGTGTTGTAGGTGAGCTTTGTGCACTATTCCTATTGGTTGGAAAGAGCAGGATTGGTCCCAATTGTGAGACGCCATGGCTATTGAGGAGCTAGGTGTACATGCGACTTTGGTAGCTTGAGGGTTGCTGAAGTTCTTTGAGTGCCCATTGATACAGACAAAGGAGTATCTCCTACAGTTTCTTATCCGGATGTGGAGTCCGGACCTGCACTGCTTCATAGTGTGCGGAGAGAATATTCCCTTCACTGCAGTGAAGGATGTGTATTTTTTGACTGGGCTCCCATTTCGGGGAACACCCCTACCAGCGGAGCCGGTGCTACCAAGGGATACGCCGCTGGTGATGGTTGGCTGGAGATACTGTTTGGGGCCGAATTGTATGTTTAGCACAGTCGTGAGAATTGGGGCGATGGATGCCCTAATGCATCGCTATATAGCAGCAATGATTGTGAGAGTTTATGGTTCGATGGCGATGCAACGAATTAGTGGTGGCTAGCTAATGGTGATGGAGAGAGTGTTGGCCGGAGAGCACTTTGCCTGGGGGCTTACACTGCATGCTAGGATGGTAGGGCAGCTGGACCACTATCAGTCCATGGATACGGGAGAGTTTTCCTTTGGGTCCATCCTGGTGGCCTGGTTTATGGAGAGGGTGTTGATGTTGCACCCTAGGATTCTATTGGGTGTGCCTCAGGTGCGAGAGCTGCGACTGAGGTGGTGGTTGACTGTGTTGCTTCGCCATGGTGGTGGTGAGGGTGGCCACTTCTTTACTACAGAGGTGTCGCAGGTATGGCGACAGATGCCGTAGGTGATATTGCGGTACTCATATGCTGGGGTTGACTTCCGGGAGGATTCAGACATGGTGCTACCTCCAGGGGAGGTGTTTGACTGTTGAGGTATGTTGATGATGTTCATATGTATGTTTTTGTGTTTTGAGATAGCATGACATATGTATATGATATAGATGCTGATACTATCTGTTTCTTGTTTGTATGTGTAGATGTGGCATCTCGTGGGCATGAGGTGGAGTTGTAGAGAGCGTTGGCTCATCAGGAGCTGGAGAGACTGCTACAGGGAGAGAGACATCAGCATGAGGACTCTGTGGTGTGACCAACTGATCCAGAGAGGGCAGCGAGGAGACGTCGGTTTGATGACCCTGGTGCTGGGCCATCACACACTCCTTCGGCGGCTGCCATAGTAGATTTTGAGGACATACGTCGTCGCCTGGAGGTGGTGTTACAGGATGTGCCTGAGGGCATGTGGTCTCGCATCCAGGATGAAGGTATATTGGAGCAGTGTGTGGGGGTTCCATCGCCATGGTGTGTTGTAGTACGATGAGTAGCAGTGGCTGGTGATGTGATGACTGGATGATTGTCACCAGGGTAGGAGGAACCGGTAGGGGGTGGACCACCACCACCTAAGGGAGGGGAAAGTAGTGGTGGGATGCCACTGCTTGAGGGAGGGGCAGGCGGTGGTGCTCTAGAGGCACCGTGAGTGGTGCTCGATGTATTGATGTATTTTTTTGTATATAGGCTGGTGAGCCCATTTTGTACCGAAGTGCTTCATTGGCCTGTGGATAGTTGTATTTTTGTATGTAAACATTTGGATGGCACTGTGGACCTTGCGATATATACATGAGTATACATTTTGAGATCTATGTGGTGTTTACATGTGTTTTGTTAATGTATTGATGATGTCTAATCTATATATGCGAGGACAGGTTGTTGATATGTTTATGTATGTGTAGAGGTAGCTTGATGTGATATATGCCAGTCTAACACAATATTATTTAGGTTATCTGTAATTTGATTCAATTGTCTTGGAATATGTGTAAATGTAATGGAATCAAAATGTCGAGATAAAAGTCTAACCTGCAGGTATTTGAGAAAGAGGCAAGGATCGCGGACGTGGTACACATTGTTGAGCTGGAGTACGACTAGTTGAGAGTCAAGAAAGATGCTAAGGTGATGAATACGATGATGTTGGGCATCGGCCAGGAGGCCGATGACGGTAATGTATTCGGCTTGGTTGTTGGTCGCTGAACCCAAACATATGCTGCTCGAATGGAGCATTTGATGTGACGGGGTGTAGAGAGCCCAAGCGGCTGAAGCGAGATTTTGTGTCCAACGGCTGGCATTGTCGGTGTAACCGATGTGGTAGGTCAGTGGGGGAAGCATCTGTCAATAGAACAAATGATAGTTTAGACGTGAGGGATGGAAAAAAGATTAAAAACACTATAAAAGAAATAACCTAATTAAGCATAAAATTTCTTTAAATACAACCCGTTGACAGGTTCTTTGAGAGAGAGGCCTTCGGGTGAGGCCAGGATGTATGCGCCTTTGGTGAGGCAATGTTGGATAATGTATGGGCCATGCCATAGTGACTCAAATTTTCCATGGCCAAAGGTATCATGAGTGATATCATAAGCCAAGATAAGGTCGCCTTTGCGAAATGAGCGAAGGTTGACATGTCGATCAAAGGTAGCCTTGGATCATTTTTTAGTTGCCTCATTGTTCTGTAATGAAGATCAATGATCTTCATCCAGAGACTATAGGTTCATCAAGCATTGCTCCATTGGAGTAGTGTTGGGTAATAGCTCAATTGCGGTGCGTAAGGTGGGAATTTCACACTCGATGGGAAGAGTGGCCTCAACCCCATGGACTAGGTGAAATGGTGTAAACCTAGTAGCTATTTTCACAGCCATACGGTAAGCCCATAGCACAGAAAATAACATATGATGCCAATTGGTTTTATGTTTATTAACCGCGCACTGTAACATGGTCTTGAGGACCTTGTTAACTACTTCGACCTGTCTGTTAGACTGAGGGTAATATGGTGAGGAAAACTCATGAGAGAATCCTAACCGAGATGAGAGTTCGGTGAAGATATCATTCTCGAAGTGTTTCTCGTGATCGAAAATGAGTTGGAGTGGTACTCCAAAGCGAGATATGATGTGGTTAAAGAAAAAATGCATTGTGGTGTCAGCGGTGTTGTTGAAGGTGGGCATAGCTTCTGCCCATTTGGTGAAGTAATCGACGACGACAACAATACATTTGTGACCATTGTTGGAAGGGGGATTACAAGTCATGAAGTCGATGCCCCATTTAGTAAAAGGGCCGACATTGATAACGAGATGAAGAAGAGTGGGGGGAGCTTGGGCTTTATTGGCGTAAAGCTGACATTGCTTACATCGTTTCACGGCGTGAATGCAATCGTGAAACAAGGTAGGCCAAAAGTAACCTACTCAGATAATCTTCTGAGCAGTGGATATGCCCGAAAGATGCCCCCCACATGTGCCACTGTGACAGTTGTTTAAGACTCTATCAGCCTCGTCAATAGTTAGGCATCGACGAAGAATGGTGTCGACTCCTTGCCAGTATAGGATGTCTCCGATGAGGAGGTAGCGGGGGGCCTGATGGTGAATATGATGATGATCATCTCGTGAAAGGTGGTTACCAAAATTTTGAGTTCGGAGGTAGACGAGGAGGTCACCATACCAAGGATCATCCAAAGTGATGTAAAAGAGGTGTTCGTCGGGAAAGTCAGTGTTGACAGGGGTACTGGTGGTGTCAGAGGGGAGGGCCATGAAAAGTTCGATGAGAACGAGAGCCTTCTTACTCTTGGGTGTTAAGAACTCTAGGTCGTACTCCTGAAGGATAACGATCCATTGAGAAAATTTTATGTTAACTTGTCGACAACTGAGCAAGTACTACATAGGGTTGGAATCTGCTACGACATTTGTTGTGCGAAGCAGAATGTAGTGGCACAATTTCTAGACTGTGAGGACGACTGCAAGAGAAAGTTTCTCTTCGTGTTTATACTTCAAGGGTGGCCCTGAGAGGTTTTTACTAACGTAATAAATGACATGCTCATGATTGTCATCACCTAGCTGGATGAGAACTTCTGCTACTGACACAGATGATGCTAATACGTAGAGGATATAGTCACGATTGTAGTCGGGTGCACTAATTAAAGGTGTGTTGGAGAGCGTCATTTTAAGATCGTCAAATGATTGTTGGGCATGGTCGTCCCAGTGAAATGGGATGTCGTGAAGTAGCAAGCGAAGGAAAATGTGTGCACGTATGGTTTAGTCTGGGACAAACCGTCGTAGAAAGTTAGATTTTCCTTGTAGGCTCTGAAGTTGACGTAAATTCCAGGGAGGTGGAATTTCGGTGATAGATTAGACTTTGAGGGGGTCCACGATAATACCGCTTTCGAAAACGATAAAGCCAAGGAGGAACCCTACGGTGACATAGAACACGCATTTGAGAGGATTCAAGCGGATGTTGTACTGACGACACCGTTGAAAGATGATTCATAAATCATCAAGATGTTGGGTGCGTTTCTTAGATCGAGCTGTGAGGTCATCCAAGTAGGCGAGGATGATGTGAGCCAGATCATGAAAGATGTATGTCATAGCCCATTAGAAAGTTGTGCCAACATTCTTTAAGCCAAAAGGCATGACACAATATGAAAAATTACCCCAAGGGGTAGTGAATGCGGTTTTATACTGATCGGCGGGGTGAATTTGAATTTTATTATAACCAGAGAATCCGTCAATAAAGGATAGAGCCTCGTGGCCTACGCAGTCATCGATAATTTGATCGATGAAAGGCATTGGAAAGTTGTCTTTGGGACATGCATGATTCAGATCACAAAAGTCTATGAAAACACAGATAGTGCCCTATTTTTTGTTAACTGGTACAGGGTTGGAAACCCATGAGGTATAGGCGATGGGGTAAATGAACCCGACAATGCGTAATTTGTCAATTTTGGCTTTGATGGCCACTTCTTTGGATGGGTGTAGCGGTCGTTGTTTTTGACGAACTGGTGTAATGTCGGGCCAGGTGTCGATGCGATGTTCGATGATAGAGGGATAGAGGCCAGGCATTTCCGTGTATGACCAAGCAAAAATATCTCGATAGTCTTGGAAGAGGGATGTATAGGCGATGATTTCCTGAGGAGTGAAAGCAGCTCCAATGGTGATTTCCTCGACGATGCCATTTTTTATGGAAATGTCGATTTTAATGGTTGGGGAAATGTTGGCCATGTTTCCTTCTTCAAAAGCATCAAGGGAAGGAATGGGGTTTTTGAACCAGTCAGTAGGACCTGATGGGATAAAATCCTTGGTTTCAACCACGTAGATGGGGTGTTGGTTAGGAGGCACAGAGGCTTCTTGTGGAAAGAAGAGTGTGCGGTGGTGCAGTGCATCCCAAGGATAGTCTGGGTAGTTTAACTCTTCGAGTATTTCTTCATCGCAGTGGAAGTGACGGGAATACAAGGGGTCATGAGGAGTGATATCGGTGACTATTATCGTGTGGTTGCCCCCTGGTGAGGAAGAAGTAGGGGGAACAATACTAGGAGATGGTGAGGGTTCACTCGACTTAAAACAAATATTGAAGTACTGAGGGGTACCCGTGGTAGTTGGGTGTAAAATGTATATAGGGGAATGAGTGGGAGATTTGGGGGGATTGGGGGGTGAATCCTCAGATAATTCATCTAAGAACCATGGAGGAATTGGAAGGGCCTCGTGTTTGATAGAAATGACATGAAGAGTCTCTAGTGACGAGGTAATGTCAACTATCGACTCTGCGAGTTGTTGAAGCAGGGTCAATTGGCGTTGCCTGTATTCAAGGATCATAGGACACTAGTATGTAAAATGATCTAATGAGTCGAATAGAGAGCAAGGGCGTCTCATACGTTCATTGACTGAAGTGGTGACATAATGGATGTTAGTGATATTTGTTAAGGAGGACGTAGCAGGACTGGGGTTGCTATGGAAGCTTTGGCGTACTGTGGCTAATGTCTGCCGAAAGTGTGGCAGTGTTGGGCAATGGTGGGTATAATGGCCATATTCTAAACATATCGCACAAGCGAATTTGTTCCACAACCCTTTACTACTAGAATGGGGGGTGGTAGTGGTAGTACTGGTTGTAGTGGCAAGTGTTGGGGGAGTTTGATTGAGTGGAATCAAATTATGTAACTCTAGTAGAGATGGGCAGTTGTTGTTTTGGTGTCCCTCTTTCTCACATAGTGCACAAGGAGGTTGGATGTGGGGAGGAAGTGGAGTGGTGGGTTCCTTCTTCTTTCTCCTGCCCCCAGCTGTGGCAGGGGGGTTAATGAGTGGGGGTGTAGGGGGTATGGTGGGAGTAAGTATGGGAATCATCATGGGGATTCCTTCTTTTTGGGGGGGAAGGGATGGTCAAGGGACCATCTCTGGTGGGTGTAAATACCAAACTGGGATTTCTAACACCATATTAGGTAGGGTGAGCATTGTGGCTACCTGAAAAGCTTCGATGCTTGGTGGAGGGTAAAAGAAGGAAATTTGGGTGATGGCTTGGGGAACTGTCTCCCAAACTGGGATATGTCCTTAGGGAGAGGTGGAATCATGGACTGGTGGGGTCGACAAGTGTGCAGGAGGTTCTTGAGGGGGGATTTTTGCGATGAGTAGTATGTTAGATATGATAGAATCCTCTGTAGGAGGAATGGTATCCTCTATATGAGTTCCATTAGATGATATGACACATACTTTATTGGAAGGATGAAGGAGTGGTGGTGCTCCATGGTAAGTTCCTAACAATGATGGATATTTGAAAATTCCAGGACCCATATCGACGAGTGGGTATGTGTCGTGGCTCGTGTGGATGAGAGGAAGAATTTTATTGATGTTGGCATATGGATTAGGCTCGTAATGTGAGACTTCGTCAATAGTAACGATCTTCCCATTGTGAGGGAACATCATTATCCGAAAGATGGAAGATGCCACTGCCTTCATAGTTTACATGTAGCTATGACCAAACAGGATATTATAATCGAGTGGGGCATCGATAACTTTGATGTCAACGAGAATAGTCTTTCCCCCGAGTTCGACGGGGACATTTTGGAAGAGCCGTTCAGGAGACAATGGTCGTCCTTCATAAGCTCGTAAGGTGATGGCAGAGGGTATGAGTTCGTGGGAACCAAGTTTCTACCATATAGTTTTGGACATAATGCATGTAGATGCACCTTCATCGATGATACACCGATGAACTGTGATGTTTCGTATTTTTACTGGTAATTGAAAAGCGATCAAGGTGAGAAGGCGAGGTTCTCCACTTTCAAGATCAAAGGTAATGAGTCGGGTATCTGTGGGGTTGACTACCCCTAAGTGTTAGAAAAACAGGACCGTGGAGCAATAAAATAAAACAAATGCAGAAACAAAAAACAAAGAAGACACACAATACAAGAGA
>CBVK0101356780.1:0-12841 GCA_900067695.1 Picea abies | reverse complement strand
TTTTATTTTTTTAATATTTAGTTTTCTTTTCGAAATATTTTTCAAAAAAATATTTAAAAAAAATCTGTTTATTTTTTTTTGAGTTTTCTAGTTTGTTTTTGGTTATATATATAAAAATTTTCTTCTAAATTACATTTTAAAATATTATTTTTTTAATTTAAAATGTTCACTTTTATATTTTTCTTTCAATTTTTTTTTATGTAGTTTTGCAATTTTAGTCTCAAAACCAAAAAAAAAGGGTGATATGGGTAGCATCACATTTTTTATCGAGTGTTGATTTTGACATTTTGATTCACAATGTCACTGGTTTTCAAGACCACAATATCAAACAAGTTGTAAATTTAACCTTGAAATAAAACGCGGCTACTACTAACAACACCATTTTTCCTTCAGAGATCAATTTTAAGGTTTTTGTTCATAATGGTACCAATTGTTAAGGCCATGGTTTCAAAAGAATTGTAATTTTTCGATTTGGGGGTCAATTTTAAGGTTTTTTTGCAACAATAATGATTGTCATGGCCATGATTTCAAAAAAGTTGTCATTTTAAACCCAAAATAAAAGGGGGGTCATTATGTGAGCACCACTTTTCAATTCAAGAGTTTGATTTTAAGATTTTTAATTGCAACTCTATAGAGATTTAAAACCATGGTGGAAATTTTGTTATATATATATATATATATATATATATTTAGTATAGATTAGCCACCATACAACTTAAGATTTTAAAGCATCTAGGGAATCCTAAAAACTCTATGAATTCTTTAGAATCTATAAATTCTTTGATGTTTGTTTCAGTAATTTTTTGACCTGGTTAAAACAATTTTTGAATTCTGTTAAATGTTCTTCCTTACCAATGTTAGAGCTTCACTATGAAATATCTAAATAACAACTCCTTTATGGCTCTAAGGATGCCACCCAAGTCAACATACAAGAGAAATAGCCCAAGGATGAGATCCTTAAAAGAGAGTTCTCACCTAATGGAGAACCAAACTTTGTTTGAAGGAAACATGAAGGTTTCATAGCATCTTCCTTATATAAACATGAAGAAGAAGAAAAGCACTAGTAGAGAGAGTCATGTATGCATCAAGGCCTCTCATGATCAAGGATCAATGGAATGAATAAAGACAACATTTTAATACAAAAGAGATTATCAAGACATTATAGTTAAGTATAGAACCTACAATGAAGAGCATGGAAGGGATGCAGGTTCTGCATAAAGAAGAAGAGCACTAGTAGAGAGAGTCATATGTGCATTAGAGGCCCCTCATGCTCAAAGATCAATGCAATAAATAAAGGAAACATTAAGACAAAATAGATTATTGAAGCCTCATAAATATTAAAGTGTAGAATCTACAATGAAGAGCATGAAAGGGATATATATTTTGTAAGAGGAGACAAACTTGTTTCTAGCCCTTCAAAGATCCCTATCTTTTGAGGAAGAAGAAATTGACATGATTATTTATTTACTCTAGAAGCTATTTATGAAGCCAATGAACAAAAAAGGACGAAGAAAAATTTGATTCAATTCAAAAGTTCTCTCAAAGATAATTCTTGAAATGGTACTGCCACACAGATTCAATACAAGTTCCAAAATTGGCAGTGAATCGTGGACAAGTTTAGATAAAATAAATATAGCTACCTTGATTTGTAGCTTTCTACATAGCAATAGCTAAAACATTGCAAGCAAACAAAATGAGGACATTAAGAAAAGATGACTCTTGCATAAAATAAATTTGGTATGAGTGGACTTATCAAATGATGAGAAAGAAAGACCACCAATTTATTTTTAGTTTGCACCATAATATTAGAGTTATAATCATAACTCAAAATCTAGTTTCCTATAAGGAAGTAGTTGAAACAACGCTAAAAATGAAAGTAAGAAGTAGTTGAAGAACACTAGAAATGGAAGGGAAACTTCATTAGAGCACCCATGATTGTGAGAGTTAATATGGAGATAGATGAGTTCAAAAAATCACATAAATGGCTCTTCCTTGAGACCCAAAGAGAAGTTTGAGAAGTTTAAGAGTGAAGATTTATAGTAACCAATAGGAAAAAGGTTCCAAGATATACACTAATAGCACAAAATATATGCATTGTAAGAGGTGTTGCATAACAGGTTGTCAAGCATGAGGGAAATCAATACTATCTCCAATTCTCTGTGACCTACGGATACATAAGAACAAATATGGCACAATCATAAAACCTCCAATCATGCATGACTTGGTTTAATTGTAAATACAACCCAAAGATTATTTAGAAAAGAGAAAAAGTGAGAGAATCAATGATAACCTCAAAAAAAATGTCTATCAAGTTCAAACTCAACATTTATCCCCTCCAACCATACCTCCTTTGTCAACACACATTCTCCATGTAGTCGTAGAGGATGAAAGTGTTTTTTATGGCATGTGAAGCCCACAACCAATCAATGCATCTACTCTTTAACTAGTGCCATAACTTATATTGTATGTGGCCTGGTTGGTCATGATACTGACTAGTATGTCAAATTGAGAGAAAAATACACAAAAATTTAAAATTTTAATATGATTAGTGTCGAAACTGTGCAAAAAAAACAAAGAATTCCTTGATAAATATAAGCGCTTTACCCAAAGTATTTAACAAAGGAGGAAGAACATCAATAAAAAGAGCCCAAAAAATACCATAATAATAAATTATATATTGATCATGTATTGATCATGAAATGTAGGAAAAAGTATTTGAAAATGCATTACAGGCTTTAAGAGATTGTAAATCTAGAGGGAGAAGTTGAAAGAGATATAGCTTGTGAAGAGGAAACCTTCTACCAGACGTGATGGCTCAAAGGCATTGATACTCAAAGATTTTACAGGACAAATTAATAGTTTGCAAGATGCTTATATAAAATTTATGACATCACAATTTATGACATCACAAGGTCTTTTAGATAATAAAAAAAATTCAAGTCCATAAAGTCACAAGCATGGTAGATAAACGTTTTAGAACTCTCACCCAGGTTGGAAGTACACTAATTAAGAAACCCATTGCCATTGCTTTAATCATTGCATATGAGTGGAAGACTAAAATACCATTTGACACAAAGGAAAGGTATACAAAATTCCTTTTCCATGATGCATTTGATATCTTTGTTCTCTTGGATGAGAAAAATATATATATAAGGTTTTCTTAAGAAGATTTTGGATATATGTTATGAAGACAACTATATGTACAAACATGATAATTATCGTGTTTGAAAATAAGATAAAAAAGATAAAAATTAATTTTCTCAATAATGTAAAGTTACATGAAAAAGATACAAATACCATTGATGATGAATGTAAAGTTACATGAAAAAGATACAAATACCATTGATGATGAGTGTCCCTTAGGAGATTACAACATATATGTTAATAATTTATATATATGGAGCCATATCACAAAGGAATTTTGGCAATCTGAAATCCATCAAGTGGTGATTTATATGTTATTCGCAATAATAATTATTCAAATTTTAAAGGGATTTTAATCATATCATTTATAGATTATGTTAGCACATAAAGTTGTTATGGGTCATGTATAGTTATTGTTAAAACCCGTGTTTACACCTCGGCTGAGTCTCTCTCTTTTCTACATACCTTCCTATAAGTTTTTCCTCTTTTGGTTGATAAATTCGGGACGGTCAAGTATGTTGTATATGAAGGGAAAAGCCATGAGAAAAATACAGCTTTCAGAGAAGTCCATTTCGAGCTTGAAATAAAAGCAAATAATCAGGTTCGATTTTCAATGGTGGAGATCCCATGTGTAGTTCAGATTAACGACGCTCAGACAACCAGAATTTAAAAGTCGCGCAAGGATTAACGACTAGACAGAAGCCCCAGAGTCCCGAAGTCTCAAAATAATGAGAGGATTCCACGTCAACTGGGAGAAAGTGACTTCGGGAGTTTTCCATCCAAACATCCTGAAGTCCCGAAGAGCCAAAGTCACGAAGTCCCAAAGTGACAAGAGGATGCCACGTCAACCGAAAGAAAGTTACTTCGGGAGATTTCCATCCAAACGCCCCAAAGTCCCGAGGTAAATCTGAGCCATTGAAGGTTGAGGACACACATCGACAAATCTCACACTTTGGAGGATTGCGCGAGCAAGCAAAAGAAATCTCCCGCAGCTCGAACTCCCAAAGTGAATCTCAACCGTCCAAAACAAGAGAAAACGTCGAGGAAAATCTCTCACTTCGGAGATACGAAACTCTAGAGGATTGTAAGAGCTATGCAGCTATGCATTGAAAAGGCCCGAAGCCCGAACTCTCGAAGTGAATCTTGGCGTCCAAATCAAGAGGCCAAGCAACGCCATATATAACACTTCGTAAATACGACACTTTGGAGGATTGCACGAGCAAGAAGAAGAAAAAATCTCGAAGTGAATCTCGATCGTCTAAAATAAGAGGACATGTGGAGGCAGATCTCTCACTTCGGAGATACAACACTCTGGAGGATTGTAAGATCTATGCATTGAAAAGGCCCAAAGCCCGAACTTCTAAAGTAATTTTGAACCGTTGATATTTGCATCAGGAAGTAGGGTCCATCCAAGAGTAGTGCATGGTAGCAAAAGAAGGGCTTTCCCAAATTGTAGATTGCAGCAGATCAACGACCACATTTTATTGTGGGGATGAAACATGCTTGAACGTTAAAATTCTAGAGCGGTCCCCCAATCGAAACCATGGTATAGTGGAAGAGGTACGTGGAATTTGGTGGTGAATTGCAGGGAGCTAAGCGGTGTGGATCCAAACCACCCTTGGCAACCTCCACAATCACGTGATTATATAGGGCCCAATCCGAGAGAAACACCTGGCAACAAACTAGGCATTAGGCCTCATCTTGATCCCGAGGAGAAATCAGTCAATGAAATAAGGACTAGTCGTTGATTCATCGATTACCTCCTTAAATAGAAGCATGGGGGGTCTGGCCGAGGAGATAGAAAACTATAAGCTCAAAGTACCACATAAGGTAGTTTTTCCTGTAGGCCCACACTGATCAGAGTTTCCTTCTGATAGAAGGAACAAGACAGACAAGAGAATACATACGACACTGGAGAAGAGGGGTCTAAGCAACAATACATGTCTACTGTTTTGACTATAAATAAATTAGATGAATGATATGTAAGAGAGGAGGGGGGTTCGACCCAAGACCAGAGGAAGTTTTGAGAAATGTTTATGATTGCATATTTTAGTTTTTAAGCTGGAGGGGCATGTAGCTGCAAATTGTATTGTTATTGAAGATTCATATGAGTTGTTTCATCAGATTTGTCTTCTATGTTCTCTGTTCTATTCTTCATCTTGTTTGGACGTATTGCAGATTTTAAGGATTAAAATTTTCCTTTGATTGATAGATTCCTGATGCCGTAGAGGATCTGTTGTAAGATTTCCTATTTATCATTGTTTATTCTTTAGACACATCTAAATTGTCTTTGCATAGAGAATCTTTTCTTAGCAAACATTCGTCTTTATGTTATTATCCTATTCTTGTCTTAATCATTATACAAATATTTTGTCTAATAAGGAACTTAAATGCCTTCATTGAGCAGACTATTTATGACTCCATATCCCAATGGTAAATCACTGATCTACAGTGATATCTGTTGTCTTTTCCTTTCTTTAAATTCTTGGTGATCCACCTACCCAAACCATTTCAATACATTTACATTTTGATGGGTACTGGGCTTATCCTCTTGCAGTCTGAGGGCGACTCTCAGTGATAACATTAATGGTGCCATTTTCGAGGACGAAAGTGAAGATATCATCCCTGGGAGAATGATAATGAAGAGATCCATTTTTATATGGTGAACTGAAGCTGGACACATTGTTCTGACTGCTCATCTTTCACCATGGTGGCTCCATTGTTTGAAAATCTATTGGCGACTCCACTGGTTTGAGACAAGTTAAATGGCTATGGAGGCTATCCTGGCTAGGAGGTTTTCCCCACTCAATTTATCAGACATATTTGTTTATCCACATCATGTGCCTCAAATTGATGAATGGCAAGATCTACTACCAAGATTTTATGAAGGTGAGAATGATAACCCTATTAAGCATGTTTTGGAATTTCATGCTTTGATGCAACAACTTGACATCCAACATTAAGACATACGTATGAAGTTTTTTATGTAGTCTCTTCAAGGAGATGTTTGTATTTGGTATCATTCTCTTGAACCTTCTAGCATTTCTTCACTCAAAGAGTTTCATGTTGCTTTCAATATTCATTGTCAAAAGTTTTATTCCTCTCAGTTAATTTGTCATAGCTTTTGTGAGGAGTATAAAGACTGTGTTCAATATATAATTGATTCTTATGAAGGCTATGATAATGAATAAGATTCCTTGGATGAGGAATCAACTCTTTCTCTTCCCCGTTCATCTACATCAGATGAAAATTTTGTTTGTTGTTTTAATAAGGAAAATGCAGAAATTGAGTCCGTTCTAGAAGTTGATACTCTTTATAGCCATGTCTCTAAAAGACCTAGATATGATCAACCTATATTTGACTCATATGGTGATGATAAGATATTGCTTCCTGGATTGAATCTTTAAAGGTAGCCTATTTTTAACAATGAAGAATAGTTTTCTCATGTCAGGTAGAAAATATATGACATTCGAGACTCCTCCTTTATTTGATCATTATGGAGACAATGATGAAGATGCTGAGGTATTTTTTTTCCTGGAAGAAAAAATCATTAGCAGCCAACCTTCTGATGAAATTGAAAACTGTTAACCATAGAAACATGTTAAAGAGAAACATCCATTCATTGATATACATGAGGAGATTTATTGCAATCAACTAGCAGATGTTTTCAGAGAAGATAAAAGGAAAGTGGATCAACAACCTGCATTAACCATTCATTCACCTGTACTTGCAATAGAAATTCAACCATATATGAGCAGCTGTAAAGAAAAGCAGGTTTTATGTTATCAACCCAGTAAGTCTTATCGCCTATTCTATGACTCTATAGGGGAGTACATGGAGTTGAATTTCCTCAATGTATTGAAGACTTCAAGCTTTGTCATAACTTCAACATTGGGAGGTAATGTGAAGAATGTAATTAATTTTCTATCACAACTTTATTATCTCTTACTGATCAGTGGAAAAATAAGAAATTTTTCCATTAGGAAGTTACTTGAGTGGCTCTGGTGGAAGTTTGTTGTCACCTAGCATATTGTAAAAGCCAGTTAGAGTAGGTTCGTGTATATAAATAAGCTCGTGTGCGTGATTTTTAGTTTTCAGATTGCTTTTAGTTTTTAAATAAGTGACCCCATATCCCTAGGATAAGACATTGAAGCTACTTGTTCTTGGAATCTCACAGGGAGCATGCCATCCCTTGTGGAGCCAATGTTTGCACATAAAGTTTTCATGGGTCATGTATAGTTATTGTTAAAACCTATGTCTACACCTGGATGGAGTCTCTCTCTTTTCTGCATACCTTCCTATAAGTTTTTCCTCTTCTGGTTTATAAATTTAGGCCAGTCAAGTATGTTGTATGCACAGGGAAAAGCCATGAGAAAAATACAACTTTCAGAGCAGTCCATTTCGAGCTTGAAATACAAGAAAATAATCAAGTTTGATTTTCAACGGTGGAGATCCCATGTGCAATTCATATTAGTGGCTCTTAGACAGTCAGAATTTAAAATTAGTGCAAGGATTACTGACTAGACAGAATCCCCAAAGTCTCGAAGTCCTGAAGTAAGGAGAGGATGCCATGTCAACCGGGAGAAAGTGACTTCAGGATATTTCCATCCAAACATCCTGAAGTTCCAAAGTGATGAGAGGTTGCCACGTCAACTAGAGAAAAGTTACTTTGGGATGTTTCCATCCAAACGTCCCGAAGTCCCAAATTAAATCTGAACCATTGAAGGCTGAGGACACACGTCGACAGATCTCACACTTCAGGAATTTGGCACTTCGGAGGATTGTGTGAGCAAGCAGAAGAAAACTCCCAAAGCTTGAACTCCTGAAGTGAATCTCAACCATCCAAAAAAAGAGGACACGTGGAGGCAGATCTCTCAATTCGGAGATACGACACTCCAGAGGATTGTAAGAGCTATGCATTGAAAAGACTCAAAGCCCGAAATCTCAAAGTGAATCTCAGCCGTCCAAATCAAGAGGCCATGTGACACCAGATCTAACACTTCGGAAATATGACACTTTGGAGGATTGCACGAGAAAGTAGAAGAAATACTCTCGAAGCCTGAACTCCTGAAGTGAATCTCGACTGTCCAAAACAAGAGGACACGTGGAGGCAGTGTCAGGTTGCTATATTAAAGATTTTAAATGACCTAAAACACTGAATTATCAAACCAGGGTAAGTAAACTTAGAGCTGCTACATTGTATGTGTGGGTAAGATTCTACTTCCTATCTAAAGGATATTCTTAAGAGAAAACACAAACTCACTCTTAAAAACTGAATCCTAATGACTACCTTGAAACTTATCATCTCTTATTTAGTTCATCAACAAAAAACAGTCCTATGCCTAAGTGCTGGTACTTCTATTTCTACTCTAATGTGATTTCACAAGACTATTTTACCACTATCTTTAATCATCTAATCATCAATGTTTTTAGCTAAGCCATAACAGAAAGAGTATTTCCTAAAATTCTTTTAATCTAAATATTGGAAATAAATCTAAATCTATTCTATAGGAAGAACAAAGAAATATCCTACTTACCCTACTGGTACCGGAAGCTTCCTCTAATTTAATTGCAACCTAACTATCCTACAAAATAGAGTAACTTAACTATCCTAACCAAAGCAAAGCAAATTCAAACTATAAGTTACGTTCAGATTGAAAACTGGAAACAAAGCAAACCTAGTTCATGCTTTAAACTCTACATGAATCAACCATGCGTTCAATACTCATCGACGTAGAAGATATTAATATGTTGGAAACGATACAGTTGAAGAATAATTAAGCATGATTCTGAACAAGTTAATTCCCAAACTCTAAGCTAACATGCATGCAAATACGAAAACACTGAAATAAACTAAATCTAAGACAAAGAAAAGCAACGACTTGAACCTGTTTGGCGGGCCCAACCAAAAGGTACAAACACCGAAAGGAAGAACCAGAACTACTTAGATCATTCTACGCAAACCCTGTGTATACTTCACGCTCCATTTACTCAGAAAACTAACTCAAATAAGATGACAGTAAAGTAACATAACGCAACAACAAATTATATTCAGAAATGTGTACCATAACATAACATAATCCAACCGTTCTTAGGAGTGATCTTCTGTTTATATAGATCATCCTCAATAACAGTTTAAATCAAAAATACATTAATTCAAACAGATCCCAGATCCGAAATTAACTCGAAATCAGTTAAAAAAACGGTCTTCACATCTTCGTGACACGTAGTGTCACGAAGTGTGAATCATGGAGTATTAACAACTCAGTTCTATAATTGTGCCTTCAATCATCATATGAGTGATGACTCCATCTGTCACGTAAATCGCCTATCTCCCACTTTGGCCATAACGCGCGGATCTTTAACAACTTCGTTGGTATCTCCACGGGGTACGAGCTGGTACCCGGTACTGGCAAATCCTGTTTCAAAATAGAAATAGTACCTAACTCAAGCCACATTAGTTTCAATATTAATTTAAAGTATCAAAATACATAAAAATAACTTGAAACGTAAAAATACCTTGAGTAACCCCATTGAGTGGTAAAGAGATGTCAACTGTGTCAAAACAAGGCCAGAAGGGGTGGTACTGGGTATGGAAATGGAGGTCTTTGTGATATAATATAGGCAAAAACATGATCAAAACTGGAGACCAACAGGCAGATCTCTCACTTCGGAGATATGACACTCCAGAGGATTGTAAGAACTATGCATTGAAAAGGCTCGAAGCTCGAACTCCTGAAGTAATTGTGAACCATTGATCTTTGCAGTAGGAAGCAGATTCCATCCAAGAGTGGTGCATGGCAACAAAAGCAGGGCTTTCCCAAATCATAGATTGCAGCAGATCGATGGCCACATTTTATTGCGGGGACGAAACATGCTTGAAAGTTCAAATTCTAGAGTGGTCCCGCAATCGAAACCATGGTATAGCAGAAGAGGTACGTGGCACTTGGTGGTGAATTGTGAGGAGCTAATCGATGTGGATCCAAACTGCCCTTGGCAACCTCCACAATCACGTGCTTATATAGGGCCCAATCTGAGAGCAGCACGTGGAAACAAACTAGGCGTTAGGCCTAGTCTTGACCATGAGGAGCAATTAGTCAATGAAATAATGACTGGTGGTTGAATCATTGATTACCTCCTTAAATGGAAGAATGGGGGGTCTGGTCGAGGAGACATAAAATTGTCAGCCCGAAGTACCACAGAAGGTAGTTTTTCCTACAGGCCCATACTGACCAGAGTTTCCTTTTGACAGAAGGAACAGGACAGACAAGAGAATACATATGACACTGGAGAATAGGTGCCCAAGAAACAAGACATGTCTATTGTTTTGACTATAAATACATCATATGAATGATATGTAAGAGAGGAGGGGGGTTCGGCCCAAGACTAGAGGAAGTTTTGAGAAATGTGTATGATTGTATATTTCAGTTTGTAAGTCGGAGGGGCATGTAGTTGTAAATTGTGTTGTTATTGAAGATTCATATGAGCTATTTCATCAGATTTGTCTTCTATGTTCTCTATTCTATTCTTCATCTTGTTTGAATGTATTGCGGATTTTAAGAATTAAAATTTGTCTTTGATTGATAGATTCCTGATGTGGTAGAGGATCTATTGTAATCTTGCCTATTTATCAATTATTATTGTTCAAACACATCTAAATTCTCTTTGCAGAGAGGATATTTTCTTAGCGAACATTTGTCTTTATGTTATTCTCCTATTCTTCTCTTCATCATTTTTTTCTGATAAGGAGCTTAATTTCCTTCATTGAGCAGACTGTTTATGAATCCATAGCACAATGGCCCATCACTAATATATAGTAATATCTGTTGTCTTTTCCTTTCTTTAAAGTCTTGTTGATCCACCTACTCAAACCATTTCAATACATTTACATTTTGATGGGTATTGGGCTTATCCTCTTGCAGTTTGAGGGTGACTCTTAGTGCTAATAGATTCCAAGATTTTGAGGATGATCAAGAAATGGTGGGTGAAAAGTGGTTTGAGGGGTTCAAATCGAAGTCATAAAATATTTCAATATTTTAATCTTATTAAGATGATAATTATGATTAACATCCACTAAGATTGAATTAAATTGGTCTACTTGACCTTAAAAAGGTAAGGGATTAATAAGATTTCTTTAGAATTTTATTTTTGTTCTTGAAAAGCATGAAGAGAAGCATTTCAAGATCAACATAGTTTTTATGAGTTAGAAGGTTAGGAAGGTTGGTAGTGTGACAAATGTTTTGAAATTAAGTTCGAATCTAGGTATATGTTGGACATTATAAGAGAAAGTGCGTTGCATCTTCAACACTCTTAGTGTCACAAAAGTGACAAATTTTTTCATCTCACAACATTTTGATAATTGTCCAACACCTAGTTTCACTATGGAGCTCTTGAGAATTTGTTCTTATTTTAACAATGTTGATTTTCTTCTTTACACTATGTCAAAACATAGAGACACTTTTTATCTTCTAGATTAGGGTTAATGATCACCTCCTTATAGTATCTTAATTTTGTTTCACCCTCTAATTATTTGTCACACCACGATTTATTCTTAAGTTTAGATGTAATAATATTTTTAATATTATCCTTATTCTGTAGTATGACCTCTTCCTTTATTCCCCAATGATTTAACCAAGACTGGGCATCTTTATGCCATCCTCGCTTGAGTTGAATGTGGTTTTGGATAAAGTTTGAAGCAATTTTTGGAAGCCTCTTGTCTTCCATGTTGTTTAAATTGTTCTTATACATTAGGTACCTGGTCATAGCTATTCTCTCAATAGGGGAAATGATCTCTTTTGTGAGGAGGATATGATAGGGTGTATTGCCTTTAATTTTGAGATTACAAGTTATAAAATTATTCTGTATCTGATCTATATTTCTCCATGATTCTCTAGATATATTGCATCCCCAAACTTCACATTCATATAAAATAACAGGCGTGAAGAGAATCTCAAAGAGTTTTTTTTTTTTTAATCTCATATCCAAAAATCCACGAATTTACAATTGTTTTCATGCCCATAATAAACTTTCCATCCTCCATTTATCCTTTTCTCAATTCTATAGTTGCACTTGAGCTTGTGATGAATATCAATTTTGCAATATTTCTATGAAGGCACTTCCTCCAAGTTGTTGTTGTCATATATGAAAGTGTTTTTAGTGATATTTTTGAATTTGATAATCATAACTTTCATTTTGTCAGTATTAACAATCATACCCATACTAGAGCATAAATCCTTAAGGACCTGTAGCTACTTACTGAGATCATAGGGACTCCTCACCATAAAAGCAATATCATTGATGTAAAGAAGGATAATGATGACTATACCAACAAGAATTGGGCCAACAGAACCTGCTTCTAAGTATATGGGTTTCCACAGTTAGTCATAATGCTAGAGAAATTTATGGATCAAAACTGTGTGTGAAGTTTTGAAACGTCCAATTTTTTGGGTGGACACTCCACCCATCATCAGGGACATAAGAAGTTGATATGTTGTAAAATAGTGTTGAGGTTTGTAATTATAGGAGAAAATTGGAAGGTAACCAAGTATTAACATAAGGGATATGATAGAGTCATGGAAACTGGGGGAGATGGTAATATTAAAAAATATTCATTAAAGTTAATAAGGGTTATTCATAATAAAATGATTAAAGAGAGAGATACTAGTAGAATAAAGAAAATAATGTAAAAAAAAAAAGC
>CBVK0101356779.1:0-11730 GCA_900067695.1 Picea abies | reverse complement strand
TGAGATATATAGTAAAGTAATTAAAGGGAGGGATAATAATTAAAGAGAGAAAATATTAGAATAGAGAAAATAAATTAAATAAAGATAAAAATAGAATAGAGAAAATAATTTAAAATGAAAATATAAAGTCAAGTGAGATATAGGGCGATTAATATATGAAGTGAGAGATAATAATGGTGAGAAAAACAATAAGAAATTTAATGAATAGGGAGATTAATATATGAAGTGAGAGATAATAATGGTGAGAAAATCAATGAGAAAAGGGAAACAAAAGAGATTAAAAGATAAGATGCTAAGGGAGGAGCAAACAAAATCTAGGAACCTGTTTGGCCAAACAAGTAGGAGGGAAAGGTTGGAGGGAAATCTCAAAGGTGGAGGTCTAATGTTTAATGTGACGAATGGCGGGCTTTCAAGAATGGATAATTTTGTAGCCATCTTCGTGGTTAAAGTTATTGGGATGTTTTACGATTTTGAGGGCTTCCCGAATGAGAGAGGAGGAGTAATGAGGGGTTGAGGCTAAGATTAGTTTGGTCAAAGAAAATAAGGTGCTTGGATTTAAAAGAGTGTTCGACGATAGTTGATTTAGAGATTCGGTTATGGATAATATCAATGATATGCTCTTTAATACTAACTTTAAAGGTTCTTCTAGTTTTTCCTATGTAATATTTCCCATAGGAGCAAGGAATATGATAGACTCCTGAGTCAAGAATTGAGTTGGATTATATTTTGTTGTTCTAAAATTTATTTGAGGGTTTTGTAGGGTTTGAACACAATTTTGATGTTCTTCTTAGCCAAGAGTTTCACGATGTGATTGGTGGTTGCCTTGGATATAAGGAAGAGAGAGGAGAGCATGAGGAGGAGAGGAGGACAATGATGTTTTTGGTTTAGGATTGTTGGATGAGTGGAAGGATTGATTAATTTGAGAGTGAGAGTAGCCATTGGACAAAAGGGATTTGGTTAAATGGGTGTTTTCGTCCATGAGGAATTAAGGGGCATATATGTGGATGGAACGAGTAATCAAGGTTCTTAGGATAATGAATTTTTGAGCTGGGTAATGAAAGGAATTGGCATTTAGATATCTGTTAGTGTGAGTTTTCTTCCTGTAGACTTGGAGGCAGAGGGAGCCATCAAAAAAGATAAGAGATGAGAACATCCAAGAAGGGGATGAATTTGTCTTTTTGGTTTTCCATAGTGAATTGGATGTGGGGGGAAAGGCTATTAAGATGATTGAAGAAAGAAACCAAGGTTGAGATGAAGGTTGCTTAAGGATAAAGACTTGAAATGTTCGATAAATGTATTAGCCACCACTGGGGAAAGGGAGGACCCCATGGTTGCACCCTTGGATTTTTCATAGAAAAATCCCTTAAAGGTGAAGAAGGTAGAAGAGAGGCATATTTTGATTAGGTTAAGAGTTTTAGGGTCTACCAGGTTAAAGATAAGGGTTAGGGATTTTGAAATTGGAATTTTTTTGAACAGGGAAACCACTTCAAATTTGACCATAAGGTCTTCATCGGTGAAGATTCCAGGTTTTATCAATGAAATCCATGGAATATTTAATAAAAGAGGAGGTTTTATGAAGGCTTGAAGCTTGTCAACAAGAAATCGAGCAATGGAATAAGTGGGGGCTCCTATGGCACTTAGTATAGGTCTGAGAGAAATATATTTTTTGTGAAACTTGGGTTGTTCATATATCCTTGGGGTTTGGGGGTTATGAGGAGTGAGATGCTTTTGGATGGTAGGATCCAGTGAAGAATATTTGATGGCTTTGGTGACAATGTTGGTAATGGTATTAATAGTGTTTTTAGCTAGAGTTTTATAGGTAGAGGAAGAAAGGAGGTCAAACAGTTTAGACTCATAATCATAGGAGTTCATAATCACAATAGCATTACCTTTATCAGCTTTGAGGATAAGTATTTCATAGTTCTCATTAAGGCAATGAATATAATCAAATTGTACTTTGGTGAGGTTGGGTTTAAGAGGCCTGGAACAATGAAGGATTCATCCGCATTCTTGCCTAATTTCTTCGGCTTCATGAAATGAAAGTTGGTGGGTAATGGATTCAATAGAGAAAATAATATCATCCATAGGGATGCATTTAGGGGATAAGGAAAAATTAAACCCTTTATCTAGAACTTCTATAGTTATAAACTTATCTGTGGTTAATTTGAACCCTCCCACCCTACAACTTATAGGTAAAGGGTTTAATTTATCCTTAGCCCCTAAACACATCCCTATGGAGGATATTCTTTTCTCTATTGGATCCATTACCCACCAGCTTCTAGAGCATGAAGTTGAAAAAATTAGGAAGGAATGTGGATGAATCCTTTGTTGTTCCAGGCCTCCTAAACCCAACCTCACCAAATAAAAATTTGATTCTATTTATTGTCTTAATGATAACCCTAACATCCTTGTCCTCAAAGCTGATAAAGGAAATGATACTATGATTATGAACTCCTTTGATTATGAATCTAAATTGCTTGATCTCCTTTCTTCCTCTACTTATAAAAATATAGCTAAAACCCCTATTAATACCATTACAAACATGGTCACCAAAGCCATCAAATATTCTTCACTATATCCTACCATCCAAAAGTGTCTCATTCCTCATAACCCCCAAACCCACATGATCTATGGAGAATCCAAAATTCACAAAAAAAATATTCCTCGTAGACCTATAGTAAGCACCATAGGATACCCCATTCATGACCTTGCTCGATTTATTGTTGACAAGCTTCAAGCCTTCGTAGGTAAAGCATCATCTTTTATTAAATATATCATGAATTTCATTAATAAAACTTGGAATCTTCACCTTGGTGATGAAGACCTTATGTTCAACTTGGATGTGGTTTCCATGTTCACCAAAATTCTAGTTTTAGAATCCCTGACCCTTATCTGCAACCTGGTAGACCCGAAAACTCTTAACCTAATCAATATCTTCCTCTCTTCTACCTTCTTCACCTTTAAGGGAGTTTTCTATGAATAAACCAAGGGTAAATCCATGCGGTCCTCCCTTTCCCCAGTGGTGGCTAGTATATTTATGTAAATTTTTTAGTCTTTATCCTTACACAACTTTTATCTCAAACCCACATGTTGGTTTTATTTTGTAGATCTAGTCTCATGGTCATGCCAACTTGGTCTCTTTATTCAATCATCTTAATAACCTTTCCCCCCACATCCAATTCACTATGGAAACCCAAAAAGACAACTCCATCCCCTTCTTGGATGTTCTCATCTCTCATCTTCCTTATGGATCCCTCCTCCACCAATTCTATAGGAAGAAAACTCACACTAGAAGATATCTAAATTACAGTTCCCACCATCACCGAAGTCAAAAATATGTTGTCCTAAAAACCTTGATTACTCGTTCCATTCACGTATCCTCCTCTCAATTCCTCGTGGAGGAAAAGGACCATTTAACCAATGCCATT
Source organism: Picea abies (assembly GCA_900067695.1). Classification (NCBI taxonomy): domain Eukaryota; kingdom Viridiplantae; phylum Streptophyta; class Pinopsida; order Pinales; family Pinaceae; genus Picea; species Picea abies. The sequence continues at coordinate 8,302 of CBVK0101356779.1, read as the reverse complement.
TTTTCCAATGGCTACTCTCTCTTTCAAATTAACCAAGCCTTCTACTCAGCCAACAAACTTAAACCAAAAACACCATCTTCCTCCTCTCTTACTCATCCTCTCCTCCTTCTTCCTTATATCCAACTCTTGGCTAAGAAGAATATCAAAACTATGTTAAAACCCTACAAAATCCATAAACAACTTCTTAGAACAACAAAAGATAAATCTAACTTGATGCTTGGCCTAGGAGTCTACAAGATTCATTGCTCCTATGGGAAATCTTACATAGGAAAAATTGGAAGAACCTTTAAATCCAGGCTTAAAGAGCATACAGTTGATACTACTGATAACCGAATAAGTAAATCAATTATCACCGAACACTCTTTTAAATCGAAGCACCTTATTTTCTTTGAACCAACTAAAATCTTAGCCCTAACCCATCATTATTCCTCCCGTCTCATTTGGGAATCCATCAAAATTGAAAAACATCCCAATAACTTTAACCGTGAAGATGACTACAAACTTAACCATTATTGGAAGTCCACCATTCAACACCTTAACCATTAGACCTCCACCTTTTATATTTCTCTCCAACCTTTCCCTCCTACCTATTTGGCCAAACATGTTCCTATCTTCTATCTACTCCTCTCCTCTCTTGGCATCTTATCTTTTAATCTCTTTGGTTTCCCCTTTCTCATTGATTTTCTCACCATTATTATCTCTCACTTCATATCTTAATCACCCTATTTACTAAATATTTCACTTGACTTTATATTTTCATTTTAAATTATTCACTTTATTTTAATATTATTTCTCTTTAATTTATTTTCTCTATTTATTTTAATATTATTTCTCTTTAATTTATTTTCTCTATTCTAATATTATCTCTCTTTAATTATTATCCCTCCCTTTAATTACTTTACTATATATCTCACTTGAATTTATATTTATATTTTATTTTATATTCTTTTCTCTATAATATTCTTTTCTCTCTTTAATTATTTTATTATGAATAAGCCTTATTAATTATATTTTATTTTATATTCTTTTCTCTATAATATTCTTTTCTCTCTCTTTAATTATTTTATTATGAATAACCCTTATTAATTTTAATGAATATTTTTAATATTACCATCTCCCCCAATATCCACAACTTTATCCTATCCCATAATATTTTAATACCTATTTATTTTTAATTAACAATTTATTTTTAATTTAATACTTTATTATTATATTTGTAATTCTACTTATTTTTCATCCAATATTAATTATTTCATTCACCCCATTACATTATCTTGATTGATTACCTAATGCCAATGATTGTTTTCAATTCGTAAACAGTTACCTTGCAATTTTATCCTATAATTACAAATCTCAATAGTCTTTTACAACACATCAACTTCTTATGTTCTCGGTTATGAGTGGAGTGACCACTCGAAACGTTGAACATTTCAAAATTTCACAGAGTTTTGATCCAGAAGTTTTTCTAGCATTAAAACTTGCTTCTTCCAAACAATCTGCAAACGTGTCAATGTATATGCCAAAAATGATAGGGGATAGGGGAATAGCCTTGCTTGAATCCTATATTACAATGAATTTCTTCCAACCATCCCTCAATGTTCCTAAAATTGGCAATAAGTTTTTCATACAACCTTACCAAAATGATCCTCAACTATAAAGTAACTTTTAGATATTCCAACCTATTCCAAAGGTTCATCCTAGCCGTTGTGTCAAAAGATTTTCTAAAGTCAACGAAACAATGAAGGATATTGGTTATATTATTGTGACACTCCTCTACAATTATCCTAAGCATAGAAAGGTGGTCCACAATTGAATGGTAGCTCCTAAATCCATCTTGTCCTTTATCTCTTTTCCATGTCTTTCTAGCCATATACTAATATTCTTTTCAAAAATAATTTTGTATAACTTGGCTAAAATGGGGCTAATCATAATGGTACTATAGTTATAGAGATTATTTTTATCCCAAATTTTAAAAATAGGTATAATGAGTCTTTGTTTTCAAGGTTTAGGGAAACCTTGCTTGTCTACTAAATTGAAGAGATTATGTATGTGAGAGATGAGGATATGCCCTTTTATTTTTAATATTTCATCTTGGTAGCCTTCGATGTCCTTAGATTTCCCATTAGCAAGCCTCTTAACCCCAAAATCTATGTCTTCTATATAAATAATGTCATCCTTTATTGAAATGTTATGTTTGGAATGGAGTCCGTGGCATTAGGGAATTCATAAAGATTTTTAAGATATGCATTCGAGTCCTTCAAGGGAAACATATTATTTTCTTTAGTTTTACAAGTTAGGATTTACCTCCAAAATTTCTTAGGATCTAGCTTAGATAGGTGCAAAAGTCGTGCTCTTTCTTTATATTTACATAGTACATTTTTCCCCTTTTAATTAGGGATTTGTACACATTTATCTTATTGATTTTTATGGACTCGTTAGAAGCACCCTTAATGTATTTCCTAGAATTTTTATACTTGTTATCATCCCAAGGGTTGGTTGTTCTATTTTTCTTTTTACATAACACCTTGATAGAGAACTTGTTAATGGAAGTAGAAAGTGTTATCACAAAATTATGATAGAGGTCTTCAATGTTTTCCTTATACGATAAGAGATTTAATTCACTATTTAAATCCTTTAAGAAAATATTATATTTACTTTTGTCAAAAAATAGGTACCTTTGGTTATCAGAAGCTTCTTCGGTGGGGATTTTGTGAATGGAAAAGTTTAGATTAGGGTTAAAGGTCTATGCTAGAGTATGGTTTATGGTCGTTTAAAAGGTTAAAAATTACTATTTGGTTGAATATAGGGATATTGAATATCACATCATCCACGACACTATTGTTTAGGCCATGAATACAAGTGATTCAATTGGATTATGTCCAATTCATTCCATAAATACTAGTCATTCAATTGGATTTTGACCTCTTCATTATACCATTGCAAATTATTAGGTATTGAGAACAATAGAGCTTGTCTAACTCAGTACCGAACAAATTCTCGATCAGGTCTTTAGAGTTTATTTTGTATTTGTTAGCTAAAACAAGATCCTTATCTAGCCATAAAGGATTAGGGATGGAATAATTTCTTAAAATAATAATGTGATTAGTTGTAATTCTAGCATTAAATTCTCCTAGCAAGAGGATATTCACTTCATTTCTCAAACTGTAAATATCTTCTAATCTATTATAGGTAAAAAAATTATTTAGAATGTTTTTATTATAAAGGTAGAATTACTATGCATGAAATGACATATTTCTATATGAATATTCTTAGCATCAATATCCAAAATATCTATCCAAATGTATTGATTGAGAGGGTTTTCTTATGAATCTAAATGTAAGGAGAAATGTTATTTTTTTAATGTAACAAGCTATGCCTCAAATCACTCTACAGTAGGATTTATTGTTCCATGCTGATCACAAGAAAATCCCTTCTATTTTAGGGACCTTGTATTCTTCATTCTTCCAAGTTTCAATTAGAAAAATAATATCAGTTTCGCTCAGGAAATCCCTTCTATTTTAGGGACCTAGTATTCTTCATTCTTCCAAGTTTCAATTAGAAAAATAATATCAGTTTCGCTCAGGATCCAACTTAACTAGGACCTTTGCACCATGGAAAGCCATGACAATTCCAAAAGAGGATCTAGAGTGTCCTAAATTCCTCTTTATTATTTTCATTTTGGTCTTTATCCTTAATAATATATTTTTTGTTTTTAATTATTGCCCATTTTCCTTCCTTCTTGGCTTCTTTAACTTTTGAATTTCCTTCCTTAATTCATCTTGGTGTTCTAGAAATATGACCAAGAGAAGAGGGGATTATGTTATGCATTTCTAGAGATTTGAATCAACATTGAAGGAGTCTAGTGAAGTAAAAAGATCACAATATTTGTAGAAACGTTAGGCCATACACCATACACATGGTGGTAATCTCACTTTGTTGATATTCAAAGAAAGTATCATAGGAGTATCCAAAGGTTTGTATTTTGTGATATGTACATTGTTATGGATATTCCATTGGAATAGTTTGTCACACCAAATCTTACAATATCTTGCAAGATTTAGATTTAATATCACTAAATTAGTGCACAAAATATTGAGATAAACTAAAATTGAAATGAAAGAAGCTAAGCAAATAACACACCATCCACACAATGAACAAAAGATGTCCCCTGAGAAAATCCAATATGGGAAAAACTTAGCTAGAAGGTGGGGTTTATTCCTTGCTCTTTTCTTCTTAGATATGAAATGCAAATACAAATAAAGTGCACTCACTATAAACATAGTTACCAACTTGATGAGAACACTCTAAATTTCTTTTTTTTTTAGAGCTTGCATCTATTCACTGTTTTTATCCCTATTTCAAAAAATGGTACTACTAATAGCACCCAATTTGTTTTTAGGTTAAAATTACAAAATACTACAACTATGATCTCTAATGTCACAAACAAAAAACTTAAAATAGACCCTCAACTTGAAAAATGAATGCTATGGTAACACCCTATTTTTTCGAGATTAAAATTACAACTCATTTGAAACACTGACCTTGACAACTAGTACCATTGTGAACAAAAACCTTAACATTGATCCTTGAATCAAAAAATGGTGCTTCTAGTAGCACCCCATTTTTTATATCAAGGTTTAAATTACAACATATTTGATATTATGGACTTAATAACCGATGTCACTGTGAAACCAAATCTCAAAATCAATACTTGAATCAAAACACAGTGCTACCCATTACACCACTTTTTTAAGGAGGAGACAACAAATAAAATCCAGCCATGTTAAGGGTTGGTGTGGCCCAAATTGAGTGCGATCACCGGGTGATTTTGATGGCTTATATGCCCCCGGGTCGTGGTTTCTTAGAGCACAAACTAGTCTCACAGGTAACAGACACGCCAACAAATAAAACAATATAGTTTTTTTTGTTTTTTTTTAAGTTGTTTGTTGTTGTTGTTGTTGTTGTTGTTTTAGTATTTGGTTTTCTTTTTTAAATAATGTTTTCCAAAAAACAATATTAAAAAAAAAATTGGTCTAATTTGTTTTTATTTTTTTTAATTTTGTTTAAAATATTTTTTTTAATTATTAAATTTGAGTTTTCTTGTTTTTTTTTCTTATTTATTCGGTTTTAAATTTTCTTATAAATTGCATTATTTTCGTTTTAAAATTTAAAAAGTTCATTCTTTATATTTATTTTTTAATTTAAAATGTTCATTTTTATATTTTTCTTTCAATTTTTTTAAAAAGTCATTTTTCTTTAGTTTTGCAATTTTAGTCCCAAAAACAAAATGGTGTTATGAGTAGCACCATATTTTGATTCAAGTGTTGATTTTTAGGTTTCGATTTACAATGCCATTAGTTTTCAAGGCCATAATATCAAACAAATTGTAAATTTAACCTTGAAATAAAACATGATTACTACTGGTAGCACCACTTTTTGGTTTAAAGATCGATTTTAAGGTTTTTGTTCACAATGGTACTGGTTGTGAAGGCCACGGTTTCAAACAAGTTGTAATTTTAACCTTGAAAAAAAGACGCACCCTCTTTTCAATTTGGGGGTCAATTTTAAGGTTTTTGTTTGCAATGATACTAGTTGTCAATGCCATGATTTCAAACAAGTTGTCATTTTAACCCCCCTCCCCCAAAAAAACAGAGATAATTGTGGGAGCACCACTTTTTGATTTGAGAGTTGATTTTAAGGTTTTTAATTGCAACTCTAGAGAGATTTAAGATAATGGTGGACAAATGTTGTAATTTTAGCCTTGAAAAAAATGGTGATTCTCTTAGCTTTAGTTTTTTATTTAGGGATTGATTTTGGTGTTTTTGATGCAAAAATATGGATTTTTAGGGCTCAAGATTTCATTTTTAGGTCATAGTTTTAATCACGCTAATAACTATGTTCATGGAGTTTCCATAGACACATTGGCCTATATGGATGTTATTTCCTTTGTTTTGCGGAAATATACCACTCCAAATGCTCTACTCTACTATGGAATAATACTCAATATAATACAAATGAAATCCTTTCATGTCCCAGTGGCATAGCATTTAACATAGCCTAATAGTCATTGAGAGTTAGGGTTAGGGATTTTGCATGTTTCAACTCTTGATTAGGGTAAGGGTTTTGGATCCTCTATAATCTTCTTGAAACTCCACATGGATATCTCCACATGTGTGAGTAATGGATGCTGACATGACATCCACTTGGTGTCATGGTGGTTAATAAGATATGTCAAATTGTGGAGGCATAACTTCCTGATATGAACTCTAATTGAGATGATATTCAGAATGTTGGAACGTTTTCAATGTGTAAAATAACATCAAGAGATTGACAACTTTGTTTTCAAAATTTTGACCCCAAAATGAATTATTTAAGTCCTAAGACATACTATATAAGTTTATGGACCCCAAATCAATAAAGAGGGAACTTCCCTTAAATTGGGCCCTAGAGGCTAGCTCAAATTTTCTACCTAGAAAGTACCAAATTAAATGAAAAATTATATAATTATTGATTTCAAATAATTGAACCGTGTAGACTTAAGAGGCTTAAAGTTAAAAATATGGACATTGGGGTCCACTACTAGTAAGTAATATGACCAAATTTATTTAGAATAAATTCTAATCAATAAAACCTTATGTATTCAAGGAAGAACTATCACACTAGAGTTTAGAAGGCATGATATAAGGTTTTTTTTGTAATTGGTATCTCAAGCAAGAGAAGATACAATAATTTTTCTATTAGAAATAACTTTGGACCAAGTTCATGGAGGACTTGGACAATGGTAAGGTGGAAGATAATATGATCTTCCAACTAGTCCCCGAAAGAATGAGAACTTTCATGTAGGACTATGAATTAAGGAGAGTTGATCAATCTCCCAAAAAGATGGACTATGGAGCAAATTAATAAAAGGGAGATAGAGGAATGATTGAGTGCTAAGTTAAATCTTCAATGCCTTGAATTAAAAATAAAGAGAATAAGTATTGCAAAGGAAATATTTGAGCACAAATACATAGAAATGGGTGTCTACTGGGATGATAGGAGCATTGATGAAAATATCATCTTCTTCAAAGAATTTTTAGATGTGTTACATTCAGTGACCATGACCTGAAGGGAATACAAAAAAAAATATGGTGTGCTGAAAATTAAGCTACATATGAATTCCATACTCTCTTGGTAAAGGCATTACAAAATGATTTGAAGAATAAGAGTGAAGTGGAAGAAGATCCTAATAAACTATTGGATGCATAAATGATATGTTGTTCAAAAAAGTAAATGGGTGTCTTTGATAGTCACTACAAAAAAGAATCACATGATCAAATATGTTTTCATTTTTGTATGCCTAACAAAGTGACATTTAGAGATCCCTTTCTAACAACCTTTATAGAGGAAGTCCTTGAAGATGTGAATATATGTGAAGTCTATTTATGTCATGATGGTTATTATGGTTATAATCAAGTGTTACTAATGTAGTAGGATTAACACATGCCTACCTTTACAAAATGGTTGTTTAGAGGGTTTTTAAACCTCTATGCAAGACAAAGATTCTCAACAAATGGGTTGTGACTTTGTTGATAGTCCAAAAGGTAAAACAAACTAAAGAGGAAATTTATCTATCTATTGAATCAAATTCTTGAAATGAAAAGAAAGTGGGACAAGAGAGAAATTTACTGTATCAAATATCTCATCCTTATTCCTTCTATGCAAAGTTCACGACATCAACTTCTAACATTGTATAGCCAAGAGACATGCACACAAGAAAACAACTACACCTTCCTTCAAACACTTTCAACTATTTAATAGTTCAATTAAAAGAAATTAGCATATATCAAATGCAAAAATATACAATCCAACTCAACAATAAGTCCAACAAATATAACATTGATTTGGGGGATGAAAAAAAGAGAGATCTTATTAATTTGAAGAAAAGTACAACAATAAATGATATACCTTAGTATGTAAATCGGTGCTTCCTTCACCCAAGATGAAAAATCTCCAAATTCAAGAACATAAAATATAACCCCCAATATTTGACAACCAATAGTTATTATGCAAAGGAGACAAGTCCAACAAATAACTCTAGTCTCTTAGAAGAAGTGATTGTATACTTGGAAAAGGATTTCTCGCAAGATAAGGAAGTAGGAATTTGCAATGATAGAGCACTTCTTCTCTCTCAAAACATATGTCTTCATGTGCAATATTAATGATTAATTGATCCAGGTGGATATCGGTGGCCACCCACCTTCTCCAACTGGCCCAAAACATGTTTCTGGCAATTTTGGTAATTTACTATTTTTAGCAGGTT
>CBVK0101356774.1:0-13471 GCA_900067695.1 Picea abies | reverse complement strand
TTCAGAGGCTTTCACCTCGGCCACCAATGACTGCTTTGAGCGACATTCAATGGTATTATGCTAGGGGCTCTTATGGAACTCGCACCACTTCCCAATGTATTTCTTTGTCTTCCCATTGTCCTTCTTTGTTTTCAGCTTAGACTAGTTGTCTTGAGGTTGTCCATCTGTGCTCTATCCTTTTTTCTATGGGTTGGGGCTTCCTTTTCCTTGCTTTTATTGTGAGGGGTTCACAGGCCCAAACTGTCACGTCTTTTGTTTAAGCTTCTACTCGATTTTGACAACATATCGATAGGCCACACCCAAGGATGAGATGTCCAGAAACTCCATTTCTATTTGGATGTATCTATGTAGACCGTCACGATACTTGAGCACCAAATGTCACTCAAAGTCTTTGATACCCAGCTTGGTGGGCAAGGTATGGAAGACACTGGTCAACTCTGGCACTGTTTGGTCCCTTTCCTACCACATTATGGTCCATATTGTATATAAGTTGTCATAACTTCCAATAGGGTAGTATTGTTCCTTAATAACATCCCCGAAAGAACCCCAAGTGGGTGCAACTACAAATAATGGAGATTCCTTTGTTTCCTTTTGCTCACAGAAAGTCTCCCACCAATCTTTGACATGGGGGATGACCTTAAGGAGCACAAATGTAATAGTTTCTCTATCGGAAAAGTTATGGATAGAAAAAAACTCTTCTAGAAGGTTTAACCATTTGTCTACAAAATCCACATCTATCTGCCTTCAAATATATAAATATCAAAATTAATATGTACCTTGAAGGGGGCGGTGCCTCTGCTCAAGGAAGATGCATCGCCTGTTGGCAGTCGTCGAAGGATTTGCGCAAAATTATCCATCATCTCATTCCTCTATCGCGCGAGGGATTCCTCGAGCAACAATTTAAAGGGATATGATGCCCCATCATCTCTCTTTTCTTCCCCCATGGGCAGCCATCGAGTTCAGTGAGGCCAATCTTGCAAAGGCTCAACTGGTTCGAGTCCCAATTGCTTATACCTTGACCTCATTGGGGACATGCACATAAAAACAAATGAAGAGAAGACCATTGTGATACCAATGATCCAAATTTATGAGTAGAACGAAATGAAACACATATCTATAACATTAATACAAATATATAATGAGAAATAATAGAGATACAATGAAACTTGACTTCCATTCAATAAATAAATCTGCTGAAAATTGTAAAATGTAGAATGAAAACAATCTTGCTCGAATGGTGGTAGCTAATCTCTGAGAAGAGATGTGCGACACATTAATCTGAGCACATTATAATGATTCCTATAGGCCCTTTTAGCATCTAGAAGTAATGAGAAAAACCTAAACATCCAAAAACCCAACCCTAGGAGATGAAGCACCAAAAGTCATGTGGGCCCCTATGGGGTAAGTTGGTACATCAACTTCTCGGGGTCGTAACTTTTGCATACGATCTCTATTTTAGGCGCATGATAACCTGCTGGAAAGGTCTATCCGAGGACTACACATGTTTCCATCACACTCTAAATTAGTATACAATGTGACTGTGGTGAGCCCAAAAAACGTTTTTTGGGGCCTCAAAACGACCCCAAAAGTTTAGGACTCGAAAAGCTAGAAAAAAACTACCAAGATGAAAACTGTATGTGAGCCAGTTGGAATAGGTGGGTGGCCACCGATATACACTTGGATCATTTTCTTTGCAGAGGAAAAAACATAGGTCACTCTTCAGTGCCTGTCATAATTTAGATCATGGACTTGATCCTCTGCCACTTCCTCAGTGCTCTGCCTCACATCTCCTCCTTTGCGGGTTGATCGACTTTCTCCAAGATACCATCCTCATCATTCTTGTAGCCATAATATGAAATAGCGTTGATTCTCTTGCAGATCACATACCTACACCTCCTATTTTTCTCCTAGAGGGGGCTTATCGAGTAACTCTTTGAGGATGGGGAGAGATTTTGTAGCCCCAAAGTATTTGTAATCAGGGCCCTTGCCTTTGGCACCAGGCGCATCAACTTTGACCCATTCCAAGTCCATCATCTTGGCCCCTACTTTGGCATAATTAAGACTACCAGATCTATGATCAGAGCATACCAGTTCCCCTTTTCCCTGTTCAACAGGAAAGGACCTTGGTGGATGCTTAATCAAAATACTGTGTTAGCCTCAAGAGCAACCTAAGCTCCATATTGTATATTTAATAGAAGTTAATAAACACATTTGAAAAAACAACTCATGATCCATAAGATTTGTTAGCATGCCTTATCATTAAATATTAAGTATTTCCTTGGTATCGACATGCTCCTCCATGAGATCCTCACCCATGTACTTACTAAGAGGCTCATCATGTTTCTTCTTCTCCATAACCATGTGCTTGATCATTGTCTCATCTAGAAGGGGAACATGAGCAATAAATTCTCGCTATTTCGATTGTTGGTTTCCCTTGTTCTCCTCTCCCATTTCTTCTACCACAACATCATCTTCCTCAAATAGGACCAACTTAATCTCAATGATGTCCCCACTCTTGTTCGTCAACCTGGCCTGCCCCTAGATAGACTTAATCCTTTTCCACTCCCTCAACTCTCTAGCCCGCATCTCCTCCTCCATGAGTCACTTGACTCTCTCCAAGATATTGTTCTCGTCATCTCTGTTTCCATAATAAATGGCGTCAATTCACTTGTATATCGCATACAAAAACATCCTCTTTTTCACTTCGTGGGGCTTATCGAATAACTCTTTGACGTTGGGGAGGAATTTCCCAGCTGCACTTGTATAATTGGTTTCTGGAAGATTGTAACATGCCATATTCCAACAATCAATTGTGCAAGTCCGTCTGGGAAATTCCTCCCCGATGTCAAAGAGATATTCAATAAAACCCCCAAGGAGAAGAAGAGGAGGTCTAGGTATGCGATTTACAAGTGAATTGACATAGGCTATTATAGATATAGGGATGATGAGAACAATATCTTGGAGAAAGTAGAACGGCCCGCGGAAGAGGAGATGTGGGATATAGCATTGAAGGAGTGGCAGAGGATCGAGTCTATCTAGAGGGAGGCTAGGTTGATGATCAAAAGTGGCGAGGTCATTTCCATTTAGCTGGTCCTATTCGAGGAAGTTGAGGCCATGGTGGAAGAAATGGGAGAGAAAGATAAGGGAAACAAACAACAGAGAGAGCGAGAGTTTGTTGCCCATGTGCCCCTTCTAGATGATAAAGTGATCGAGTGCATGGTTGTGGAGAAGAAGAAACATGATGAAATTCTTAGTAAGTACACAGATGAGGATGTCACGGAGGAGCATGCTGAGGCCAAGGAAATGCTTGATATTTAGCAATAACGCATGCTGACACAACTTATGGATCATTAGTTGTTTTTCCAAGTGTGCTTCTTAACTTCTATTAAATATACAATATGGACCTCGGGTCATTCTTGAGGCGGACACAATATTATAATTAAGAAATCCACCAAGGTCCTTTCTTGCTGAATAGGACAAATTGGCACTGGGAAGCTTCGATTGTAAAGCTTGACAGTCCTAATTATGCCAAAGTAGGGGCCAAGATGATGAACTTGGAAGGGAATAAAGTTGATGTGCCCAGTGCCACAGACAAGGGCCTTGGTTACAGATACTTTGGGGCTATGAAATTCCTCCCCATCCTCAAAGAGCTATTCAATAAGCCCCCTCAAGGCAAAGAATAGGAGGTATATGTATGCGATTTATAAGAGAATTGACGTCAAATCATATTATGGCTACATGGATGACGAGGAAGGTATCTTGGAGAAAGTCGAGTGGCCTGCAGAGGACGAGATGCGAGGCATAGCACCAAGGAAGTGGCAGAGGATCGAGTCTATGCACTAAATTATGAGAGGCACCGAAGAGTGATTGCCTCTGCAAAGATCAACCTCCGCAAAACTTTAATTGTGGAAGTTTGCCTACGTACTTTGTCAGTTAAATTGTTTTTCAATGCATTTTTACATAACAACCACTTTGGTGCGCTATAAATAGTATAGTACATATGTATATTGTATTTTTTCAAATCATGTTCATGTTGTTGTTGTTTGATTTATAAAATGTATAATAAATACATTAATGATTTCTTTGTTTTTAAATTAAATTTAAGATGTATCACTCATTAGAATCTAGAGTTGCCATATAATGTTTAACTTTAGTTTTATGAAATCATTTACTTTGGATTGTAATTGCAAAAACTTATAACTATTAATGCCATATAATGTTAAATTCATCTTCAAGGTGAATTGTTTAATTTCCAACAAGTTGATACAATATGTTGATTAAAAATGTTTACAAAGAAAAATTACTTTTATGAAATATTATTTTTTCATTTATTTTATTGATAACATTATAATAGTTGTTCATAATTACATTTATAATTGTTATATTTATGAGCAATGATGGTACAAATATCTTCCATATTGGGATTTTTTTTTTTGTTTCAATTATTATATTGGGATGGCTTATGCGAAGTGTCATATTAGACTATAAAATGTTCCTCACTTTATATTAATAATAATAAAGGTGTTAATAAAATCAATATGTTTTTTTAAGTTTGTAGCGAAAATGTCAATTGTTTAAAAATGATCGTGTTAAAATTTTATTGCAAAAACATATACATGTATTTTTAAATTATGATACATGTTACATGAAAAATATTAGATTAATAGGAAATAATAACACACACACACACACACACACACACACACACACACACACACACACACACATGGAATTAATAAAAATATATCTATAGATGCATGCAATTTCATTAGAGATGAGTGTGTGTAAACTATTTAAAAATATTGTCAAAATGAAACACAATGACAAATGATTTGGAAATGATGAATTTAATTAATTGGTTTATGCATTCCCAACCACCACCATGTTTTTTAGGACAAAATAAAATTTGACATAAAGTCATTATATAACGTGGAAATATGATACTTTTCCTCCTAAAAAAATTAATTTTACAGAATGAACATGCATCCTATGATATTAGTGTTCTATGTAAATTCTACAATTACTAATATTCATTCTCATATTTTTTTTAATCATGTAATGAAAATCATTTTATTAATAGATGTCTGATCAAATAACTAATATACAACTATCATTTGTCCTCCACAATTAATCCTAAGAGATCCTTAACTAAGTGATCTTTTCCATATTCTCTTTGTGAGCTTATTTGATATTAGGGCCCTTTGTATCATGAATAATTCATAGAGCATCAAATTTAAGCGTAAAGACATTATTTTTCACATGTAGGCCATATTAGGCCTTGACAAAATCCCTTGTGTGCAAGGCTTATAATGGCTAAGGTTCATTATTAATATTTAAAAATATAAAAGATATTAAGCAAACTCAATAAATAAAATAAACAAAAGTCCATGTGTAGAAGTTATAGGGAGCTTAGTCCCCATCTTTGATGTAATGGTTGTAACATGCAACCAACCACTTTATAAAACTAATGTCGAATTAAACAATACATTTACATTAGTTCCATTGAAAATCCAACAATACATTTTCTAAATCATCTTTTTCTCACACCCCAAGGGAATTTCTAAAGGTATACCCAATGCAAGGCATTTTTAACGAGCGATTGGTGGTCTACAAAAATTATAGTTTATTAACAACTCGTCACCAGAAGACAAACTAGGTATTGCATGCACAACAACAAATCTGTATGCCTTCTTTTTCATAAAGAACTTTTTGTCATTGGAGTGTTTCTCAAAGGAACAATTTGCACTAAATATTGGGGTGCTGCAACTATTTATGAACCCTACGATGTTCCCATGAGTTCGTGGATGACCATCGATATATAACATGTTTTTCTTGTTAAATTTTCCAGAAGCATAACCATTCATGCACATACTATACATGGAAATGCTATGTTTGTATTTGACAATATTCAAGTAATCAATCTGACTACAGAAAGGACCACAAAATGGAATAAGTGCCACTAATTGTTTGGGAGGAACGAATACATGTGAAAGGATAAACAACCTGAGATTTGCAACATCTATTTTAGACTTGGAAATCATATAACTATTACCACAAAAAGAGAATTTGGTTCCAACATTGGGCACATGCATGGACGGCGACCAAACGCCATACAAAGCTCAATTGTAACATGTTTGGTATTTACTTTGTAGATGGATAGGAAGAGAGAAGTCATTGCTACCTTCCACCAATTGAACAAACTTTGGTGTGTACTTTGACATTTTTGATCTTAGTTCATATAATGTTTTTGATCTCTTAATAGTCACTAGTAACTGTTGACGATTGAAAACGTCAACGTTATTTCGCCTGCAAAGTGTTGCTAAGCCTATTATTATATAAGACTAAATAATGCTAGTAGGTGGGACCCCCTCAAACTTTTGAAGATCGAGTCTGTTTATTTTCAATGTTATGATGATGCGCTAAAAAATTACATGGTTGATGAGGATATGGTTGTCATTGATATCAGTTAAGTTTTGAGATATTGTTCCTTCATGATACTACAACCTGCTATTCATTCATGGTATTTGTTCTTTCTGCCCGTACAACAAAAATGTTAGTGAAAATTACAAAAAACCATTTTGAGGAAAAGTAAATACTAGATCTAATGCAAAAGAAAGGGAGACCTAGCTCTACATACTTGTTGATAGTGGTTAAGTTCTAGCTAACAAAGAAATGGCTATGGAATATTGTTTAATTACATTTTTTATATATGCATATGGTGGAAATTTTGGTGGCGCACTTTGGCAAGGTGACAATGCAACGACTATGCATTGATTAATGGGATCGGTGGCTAACTTACATATGTTATAACGTTGGTGGCCCATGGAAGTGATGGCTTGCGTTTTTATGGTGATTATGCTATGCTTCGGTTAAATGTTTGATGATGATGCTATACATGATCGTTGGATTGTGTAGTGGTCGAGTGATTTATTTGAGTTATATCAAGAATGTAAACATGGGTGGTGCATTTGGCAAGTGAATGCAAATGGTTGGATTATTATGTGGACTTGGATTATAATATGGTTTGAATGTGTTGATACTATCGATGCACTGGTTGATTAATGTTGTTAATGGAAGGCTTGTTGGCATGTACTATGGAGTAAATGAGATATGGGTGGAGGCGACGTGAATTTACTGCATGTCACCTTTACCCTTCCCGTTGGCCGCCACCCTAGTCAGACTGTTGTTTTGATCTTGCTATTGTGTTCATGCTTCAGATTTCTAGCAGGGTGAAACTGCTCAGCCACCTCTCGTCTTAAGGATTTCGATTAACAGGTATGTCTCTTTTGGCCATTCTTGACTTCACTCTGGTTATGAAATGATTTTGGCTCAGTTGTGTGGGTTTGTGTTTGTCCTAAGTGCTGCAACTGTGTGGAATTTTGGATTCGAATGAAAATAGATGGTTCAACTCATATCGGTTTAAGTTCGTTGGTTTGTTAGTCTTCTTGGGTGATAGTTCTTTATTACCACTGCATGTTGGTTGAAGGGTTTTGTTTAAAATCATGGCTGGATGATTGTCTTCTCGGTTATTGGGTTTGATTAAGAGCCCTGTTTCCTTATTCGGCCTTGTCGAGGGACTTTCTCCTATCCACAAGCATCACAACCCATTTCACGTACACCTTCGGCCTCGAATTCTCACTAAAGTTAGCTCTGTTCCTCCTATGAAGGCTACTGTGAAAACCCTAAACCCTCCCGACCGAGGTTGCATAGGGAAACTGTCGAGCTTGTCAAGTGATTTCCAGTCATCGTGGTCTATTACCTTGAATATGGGCTCACCCATGGGTTGTATAGACATAATGTTGGTTTAGTTTCTCGTCACTACCTCTGTGATAATGGCATGAGCCCCGCATTGCCAATTTCACTGCTAAGGGTCACGGTCGCCAGCCTGTTGTCAAAGAATCAGTTTTCTGTTATGAAAGTGCCTCTGTCATTTTTTGTTTTGGTTCGGAGGTACATACCGTTATCACGCTTGTTTGGTTTATTGCTTTCCTCACCATAGTGCCGAATTGTTGGTTATTATACAACCGTTAGAGTGGTGCTTATGATGTTCAGATAATGGTTCACATTAGTCACAGGGGTTTGGTGTTGTCATACATGTCGCGTCTTGTAGGTGATGTCTTGAGAATTAGAATATTGGATTGGATATGTTTACTGCATCTTTTTACACTTGAATGCGTGCGGCCTGGTCACTCACAGGCGACTAAATAAATGGCCCCAAATGAAGTTTTGAGTTATGTCATGGTTATATATATTGTTGTGTGGTTATGGGAATTATGACACTGTGGAATTATCTCATTTGTGCACCACATATAATATGGATGGCTTGTTTCGTATGCCCAGTGATACCCCCAAATTCTAAGTATGTTTGTCTTTTGCGATGGATCACTGTTGATGATAGTTGTGTGGGACGTTTGGCCCAGTTTTGAATAGCACTAAGATATTTGTTTTTTAAAGTGGCATGGTTACATGGTTTCAGAAATTCATTTCTGCATAGCCTGTGTCTAAATGATGACTATTGGTTGTATAGACAATTGCCTTTCAGGAGTGGCATGTGAGGTGTTGATTATTTTGATATTTCTATTGCATATATATGTATGGGAAGGTATCATTATAGATATTGATTGGCTCTGTAGAGACTCCATTATTATTTTTGGAAAAAACTACTTTCAAATACAAACATAGATTGCGAAATGTATGGAATGGTGGATGTTAATGGTTACAGATTGAGTGTCATTGTTGACTGCTATGACATACAAAATGTAAGAATAAAGGGAACAAAACCTCTTACAAATTGTGTGAAGTACTTCTATTTTGTGATAACACTGTGTTGGATATTAATGGACAGTAAAATTAAACAAATGCACAAGAATTATTACTTAGTCATCTGATTGTCGGTTGATGCATATTTTCCTTACTGCAAATATGTTATGGATTGCTTGATTAATATCATGAAAAATAAATGTTTTTTTCCCCTCATTATCTCATTTTTGGCTAATTATAAACCCCTCATGTATCCCATATTCATTTTTCACCCCCTGGTCTGATATTGATCACAACTAAGAAAATTTCTGTGTTATATTGGATAGAAATGTCAGAATTCTGTGTGGATTGCAGTGAGGTTTATTGGTTGCTTACAGTTGATTGTTGTTATCATTGAGCAATGACCATATCTCTTCCCTTTCATTATATCATTTTTTTTCGCAACTTACAAACCCCTCATGTATCCTTGAACATTTTTTCCACCCCGCTGCTCATTAATTAAGATTAGAACAATTTGTATGGATTGGATTGCATGAGTCTGATACATTCTGAGCCAAATCTATTTCGTATTTTTAAGGAGTTGTCATGCATGGTTATTTAAAAGACTATTTTCTAATTGTGAACATATGCAGGATGAGTTTTTTCAGTCAGGGAAGCCATGGACGAGGAAACAAAGGTAGAGGTAACTGAAACCGAGGCCCAAGGAGGCCTAGGTTCTCAATACATTTTGATGCTGATTCTAAAGAGCTTGGCCAATTGTTCCATGCTGGGTTCTTTAATTGGATTGGACAAGGAATAGTCCAACCAAGGCCTAAAAGGCCTGTCTTCCAAGCCCCTCATACCCCCGATATACCTATGCCTCGTCATGTCTCTTTACAACCGGAAGTCTCGAAAAATGATGGGTGGCAGGAGATTGTTCACCCGACAGTCTCCTAACATCATGGTTGGCCAAAATTAACTTTGCCTGCTCCCCCACCTTTGAACCCCATTGCCCAAGCTGCCCCTAACCACTTGCCAGTGCAATCCTCCCATGCCAACAAGAGATTGAAGATTGAAGCCCACCATGCATCTGGTAAAGGAAAGGATGCCGCTGCCCCTTCCTCACCCTCCGATGACTCTGGAAAATTCGTGTCTTCATGGATGCATCTGAGGGATGATTGTTCCTGTTGTTCCTGAGTTTATACTTTAAGGCTCTAAAGTATACCGTCAAGGCATCCGTAATGATAAAGGTAATTAAAGGGTAAAAATCAAGAGGAAGGATAAATCAGAGTTGGTTTCTCAACTGCCTCTATCTAGCTTCCCTTTGTTCTTGGATGCTGATATCCCTCTCAATAGCTGCCCATGAACGTTCTAATTCAACCCGATTAGTCGCTGTTTGCAGAATAGTATTAAAAAGGTTCAAAGCTATGCTAGTTTGATCTTGAAGACCAGGTTCTATGTTGGGCTGTCTGTTATTTGGGACAGTCATGGAGAGTAAAATTTTATTTAAATTTGGAAAAATTTTAGAAATTGTTGCTTCAGTTTTTAAGGGATGAAAATAGAAAAATAGTTTTGAAATTCAAAATAATAACATAATTGTTAATTTTTCAAAACCCCAACCCAGTTTCAGTCTCACTGATTTTTCAGCCAAATTTAAATGCCAAACTCAATTTCAGCACTGTTTCAGCATATGTTACAGCCCTGTGTTTCAACATATACTCACAGCGATGTTTCAACATATAACTCAACACTGTGGTTCAACATCTGTTACAGCACTGTGTTTCAGCATCTGTTACAGCACTGTGTTTCAGCATCTGTTACCGCACTGTGTTTCAGCATCTGTTACAGCACAGTGTTTCAGCATCTGCTCACAGTGGTGTTTCAGCATATGACTCAACACTGTGTTTTAGCATCTAAAAAACTTAATAGAAAATAAATTTCAGAACTGAAACATGAGGATTATGAACATCGTTTTCAGTTTCAACACAGTTTCAACATATAAAAATTTAGCAGAAAATAAACTTCAGAACTGAAACATGAGGATTCTGAACATCGTTTTCAATGCAGAAATAAAATATCAGCAGTATGCAAAACTCATAAAATTTAGACACAAGAATTTTCGATCTAACTTCGACCCTGGAAAAACCCACAAGGGGAAAACCAGTGAGAGAGGGCTTTTTATTATTATTGAGCTTTTGAGAAATTTCTTTTACAGCACATTCATCTTCAAAAATTTACACAAACTTATCTGGACTTTCTTTCACAAAAAAAAATTCTGAACAGCCCTGGAAAATGCTCCTCCATTTATGTCCCAAAAATCCATACAACTGTATGGCTGTACCAGGAATTAATGTTGTACAAACTTTCTCGAAATTTGTGCCAAAAATTTTCTAATACTGTATGGAAAACCCAGCATGAACAACTCCTTGAAAACCATGCTGTATGGCCCTCGAAATTTGTGCCAAACTGTATGGACTGTACAGAAATAGACTCAAAAATTAATTGCAGCAGATACCTCGATTTTTGTGCCAATAAATGGTTGTATGACAGCCTTGGGATGCATGCCAAGCTCCTCAAAAATTATTCTGTTGTCTCCCTCAATTTCTGTGCATGAAAAATGGTTGTACGGACTCTAGAAATCTGTATCGTACGATCTGCATTAATGGATGTAACTTGTCTTGATATCTATGCTAGCTTGTTGCCTTGGGATGCACACCCAACTCTGCAAATTCTGCCTCTATTTCTCCAACTTGACCTCCTCTATTTTCTTTCTTGCTCTCTCAACAAGAAAATGGATGAACAACGCACAATGGGTGTGCCCTCTTGCCCTAATCGACCTCATGAAGGAAGGTGAGGGGTTTTCTAATATAATGGTTGAAATTAGATTAGATGAGTGGCTGAGATTAGGTGTCTCTTCACTCACCCTCACTTTAGTCATAAAGTTATCTTTTAATTTGCATCTCACAAATTATTTTGACTAGGACCCACATTAGGCAGTTTCTCCCCCTTAGGTGCCTAGGGAAGAGAAACACTTGCCTTGGTACTTTATTTTAATTAAAAATTTAACACTCCCTCATACCAAGAAAAGTGTTACCCACCACTCCAAGCTTGTCCCTGAAAAATACAAACTTGCCCCTGTTCAATGCCTTGGTGAGTATGTTTGCAACCTGTTCCTCTGTAGATATGTAATGTAGCTCCACAACTCCTCTCTGAACATAATCACGGATGAAGTGATACCAAATCTCGATATTCTTAGACCAATCATGAAAAACTAGATTCTCTGAGAGTTTGATACAACTCTGATTATCACAGTAAATCACAGTAGGCCTCAACTGCAAACCGAATAATCCCACCAACATCTTGCGAAGTCAAAGGGCCTCACAACTGGCCTGACTAGCTGCCATATACTCAGCCTATACCAAACTCAAAGCCACTAACTTCTGTTTTCGACTGAACCAAGACACTACTGCTGATCCCAGTCTGAAGCAGCACCCTGAAGTGCTTTTCCTGTCACTGACACATCTTGCCCAATCCGAGTCTGTATAGCCAACCAGACGAACTCGATCTCCTCTATGATAGTCCAAAACCTAATCTACAGTACCACAAATATACCTGAGAACATGTTTTGCTACCACCCAGTGCACTCTCCTAGGCTCCACCATTAACTGACTGAGGGTGTTAACAACAAAACAAATATCTGGCCTGGTATTAACCAAATAGATCAATGAACCAATCAACTGATGATACAAACTGGAATCCACCAACTGTGACTCAGAAGCATGAAGCTTCTTCCAGTTGGTAATCATGGGAGTGGTCATGGGCTTGCTATCTCCCATATGAAATCTACTCAGAATGTCACACACATACTTCCGTTTTCCCATGAAGATGTGCCCAAGCTCCTGCCAAACCTCCAATCCCAAAAAATAATGCATCATTCCGATATCAGTCATCTCGAACTCTGAAGCAAGGCTATCCTTGCAGCTACTGATGAGTCTCTCTGCCCCAGTAATGAAAATATCATCCACATAAATCAGAAGAATGAGAGGATTCTTTCCAACCAAAATGAAGTATAGGTTGGGATCCGCCTCACTCTTCTCAAAACCCAACTGCTGCAAATAGGAATCTATCCTCTAATACCAAGCTCTGGGAGCTTGTTTTAGTCCATACAATGCCTTCTTCAGTCTACACACATGATAATCTCTCCCATGCACCTCAAATCTCAATGGCTGCTCAATATACACCTCCTCCTCTATAAGACCATTCAGAAATGCAGTCTTCACATCCATCTGGTGGATCTTTCAACCCATCTCTACTGCAATGGAGATCACTGCCCTGATCGAAGTGTATCTAGAAACCAGCGCAAAGGTCTCATCATAGTCAAATCCCTCAACCTGTGAAAACCCCCGAGCCAAAAAGTGAGCTTTGTACTTCTCATTGCTACCATCTACAGCATGCTTTAGCTTGTACAACCATCTGGAAGTCACCGCTGACTTCCCATCAGGTATAGGAACAACTTCCCAGATATCGTTCTTCATGATGGAATTGTACTCTTCCATCATGGTATCTCTCCATACTTGTATACCAGAGGCCTCCTCAAAAGTGGAAGGCTTAGACTCCCGAGTACTACTCACCATCCTGATGTAGCTGCAAAACCTCTCGGGAGGTTTACTCTCCCCCACTACCTGACTGGGATTCCCCACTAAACTCTGTGTCTCCCTCAAAGTGTCCTGAA
>CBVK0101356760.1:0-19074 GCA_900067695.1 Picea abies | reverse complement strand
ATGCCCTTGACTCAAGCTATTTAACCTTTCCTACAAACCGTGCGATAACACAACCCTTAAATGATTGGCCAACCCAATGCCCAGACCAATGTAATGGGATAGATGAGCGGAAGATAAGATGGAAAGTGGTAAGTATGACGGGAGCAGACAATGACTTTTCAGAAACCCCCCCAGTGGCAAACCAAAGCCTATGGGCACAGGCTTACTAGGGCATCCTGTCGTTTCCCCCAGACATGGTCAAGTGGATAAGTATAAGATCCAAGCATTCGTTAGAAACAAAAGGAATTAAATGCACATATTCAAAGGTTTTGAGGATCAGAGTGACACATACGATGATACCCGGACTCATTACCTCATGGAGCAAGAACCATCTCTGATACAGGACCAAGCGGAAGGTGATGGATGCTGCTGCTGCTGACAAAGTGGAGGCGCTGAAAGGGAGAAAAGATGGGCCCTCCAGGGCCATGCTCAAGTCGATCAGGCTCTCGGTACTCCATGTCTAGGACCTGTGGGCCTTGAGATATGATCTCCTAGTTATCCCTAAAAGTGGGGGATAACATCTGGCTCCAACTTGGGGACATGTGCTCACCGTAGAGCGCATGAGAATCTCAACATCTTTGGCATAACCTATAACCTGCTTGATCTCAATAGCAATTATTAGTAATCATTTGGGGTGGTGATATCACCCTAGTTCATATATATATAAGACTGAAATAAAAGCAATCATATGTACAAGTGTGAAAGCAAACTACTCTAGCATGCAATGCAATGGTATATACAATGAATGCAAATGCCTACCTACTTACTTGTTGGCTGGATGTTAGATGTAGTCAAACGACCAGTGAAGCCAATCCAACAACGTCCCACAATACCTGCCTTTGTGCTTCATCATAAACCAAAATAGTGATAAGTTAAGCACAAAAATAACACGAGTTAGCAAAAGTATTGTATCAATGAAAACTGTAAGGTCTAGCTCATGGAGGCGGGTGGGAGGGAAAAAATGATGCCAAGACATACTCTCTGGAGAGTGCTCAATCCATATCAGTAAAAGATCGTGAAAAGTCAAAGGTTCAAAAGACCGACTCGAGGAATCTGAATGCTGGCTACCTTGGACGTCTTCACAACTTGAGGCCTGAGAAGGGATTAGCAAGAACTGAAAGGATGACTGACAACTCCTTAAGAGGAAGCTGGAAAACTTTGACAATAAGCTTCCTTTTGAGGTACTCAACTTTCCCCTAAAATCCAGAATGGGGGTTTTGTCTTACAAGAGACTTGGGATAAGGGACATGTTTCCAAACCATACCTTCAGTGACATAGCGAGGTAAAGTAATCCAAGGGAGTTGGAAAATTTTATCACAAGTATCCCGCTTTAGGGAAGCAACTTCCTCGCTTTTAGCAAGATCTGAGCAGAACGATGGTTGATAACTTTCTTCATAGAATAAATCTAAGTGCTCAGAGGAATAGTCATCAAAGTCCTCAAGGTATGACCGAAAATTATTAGGTGAGCATATCATCAAGTCATCCTTGGGTGTCTGAATAAAATTGGTAATCATGTCATGTTCTTGTTGCCAAAT
The DNA here is from genome assembly GCA_900067695.1 of Picea abies. Taxonomy (NCBI): domain Eukaryota; kingdom Viridiplantae; phylum Streptophyta; class Pinopsida; order Pinales; family Pinaceae; genus Picea; species Picea abies. The sequence goes on along the minus strand of CBVK0101356760.1, from coordinate 17,500 downwards.
GTCAAAATTCTTATTAACTTCATGTGATAAAGGTAAAGGCAACTTTTGGAAATGACCCTCAATGTCGTAAATGAGATCCCCATCATATCCAATCACATCCCATTTACGCTTCCCGACATGCATGAACTCATTAATATTATCAACAGAGTCATCATTTTCATCATAACATGAAGGTTTTAGAAAATCCAACACTTCTTCACTTTCCACATCATAAGATAGAGAATCTTTAAAAAACTGGAGAGGGAAGTAACTCACCTTGCTCACTTCTTCCTGTGCAAGAGCTTCAAGTACTCAGATATCTTCATCAAATGGAAGACTTGCCTCTACATCTTCTAGTTTGTCCAGAGGCTCCATTTTTTCTTTACTGTTTGAATCATAGAATAAGGTATCATCAAAAAATTGGAAAGGAAAATGACTTACCTCATTCTCTTCATCTTGTGCAGGAGGAATAGGATCTTGGAGAGCTTCGTCGGGTGGAGGAGCGTTTACCAGTGTTTCATCCTCATAATTCACTTCTCTAGTTTCACTGCATTCTATCGAATCATGGGAGAAATCTTGCTTCTCTTCAAGGGGTTGACAATTTCCTTCATAAATCTCTTCTTTCATATCAGAAGGTTCTTAGTATTGATCATGATACACATCCCTGAGATCTTCTACAATCTCAACGGTGAATCCTTTGTCTCTCAAAGCTATTGTGAGATTTTGAAGGGCATCTTCATACGTTTGGCAATGTGGTTTGGTAAAGTCAATAAACCTACTGATGAGGTGTATGAAAGATGATATACCCCTATCTCTACAACATCCCTTAAACCAAACTTGCAAAAAGGATGGTAGAGAGAGTATGAATAATTTAATCAGAACATCCTCTCCTCCCAATTCTATCTCGCTCATATATTCCAAAAAATTTACAATGTGAGGAGTTGGGAGCCCAAAAAATCTTGGGAGTTTGTTTGACCATTTTGTATCAAAACCAGTCGGGTATCCTTGAAGACTTTTGAAATCAATAGTTGGATACATTTATTCCCAGGACGTCATGATCCCATAACTTGGAAATATCACTGAGTTGAGAGTAGGGTGGCACCTAGGAAAAGGTTAGTGGAGTCGCCAGATAATTTTCTTGAAATTATCAAAGGATCAGGGAAAGCACCTTAAGTGGATTCGCCAGGTAAGATTGTAAGATAAAGACTCTTGGGGCAAGGCTTACCGAAAAGTGTCGTCTTGAGGAGAATTAACTCAGTGTTCCCCGACAACGGTGCCAAAATGTTATCGCGTAGTTTGTAGTTAAGGCAAAAGACGGATGTAAGAAGGTCAAACTGGCGTAACTGAACCAATCCCACCACTGTCACCTCAATGGGATGGCTCTTTCTATTTAGGGAGGTAAGGCCCAGCGGAGACGTCCCCGGTGACTTGGGGTTTTGAGAAGGCAAAGGCTTATGGCTAAGTAATGTTATTCCCCCCCTCACAAGTCACCACTGATCAGAAAGTCCGACTTATAGCCAATAAAGATAAAAGTAACTAGAAATGTACCTACCTGAGACAAAGCAACAAAGAAATTGTACATGTGCAAGCTCACATGCTGGTTAGTACTTCATATAATCAATGACTTTCCGATAATAAAGCAATTAATAAACAATATTTATTGTTGAAGCAAATCAAAGTTGTACAATGGCAATGATTACAATATCACTTCACAATAAATGTTAATGGCAATCAATGTAACAATAACAACACTTTAGAAATAACGCCTTAGCCAAACATTCAATTGCTTTAAAGATAAAACAAATGCTGCATAGAGATGTTTATAGCAATAAAAGGTGACTGGCAGCAATAGGGTTAGTAAAATTAGTCTAGGCTAGGGTTAGTAGTAGTTAAAGGTTGTTCAAGAATGTTTATAAGTTGTTTGTGATCAAAGTACTCAATACACAAGGTCTTAGATCAGTGCGCTGCTAGGGCATATGGGGTCAAAAGACGCTGCAAAGGTTGAAGGACTAAATGATAATGAAAATACCAAAGACAAGAGGGTTAAATGTTGAGGTGTTGCTAAGGCAAGGCCTCAACAATGAAACCCTAGGGGAGAAAGGCTCACTAAGGTGTAAAAACCCTAGGCCGTAGTGCTTTCTCCTCCTTCTTTAGCTTATTGGCAAGATGAAATCGGCTAGCTTGAGTAAGAGTTTAAAGGGATAAAGACAAGAGAGCTTAAAGGTGAAGTGTAGCTATGGCAAGGCTTCATCAAGCAAACCCTAGGGGAAAACGGCTCATCAAGGTGTAGAAACCCTAGGCCTTGATGCATTTTCCTCCTTCTTAGCTCAATAACAAGGAAAAAAAACGGCTAGCTTAGAAGAGTATGGATAGAGTGTTGCTATGGCAAGGCTCTATCTTACTTCAACAAAATCAATTGGCTCTTAATCTTAGTAGGGACATGAGACAAGGACATTAACTAGTGCTTGTCACCTAGGGTTTGATTCAACAAATTATAATAGCATATGCAAGTAAACAAAACTATAACCATTCAATTAAGAAGTGTTTGCAGAAATTCACTTACATAAACTAAGAAATCATGTAGCAAAACCCTAGTTGTAATACCTTCCACCAAGAGAAATGCCAAAAATGCCAAGAAAAGTCTTCCTTCAACAAGTGCGCCTCAAAATTTTAGCCAAAAACCCTAAGAACGGCGCAAATTTCAGACCTCACTAATGTGTGAGTGAAAGATCCTCCAAAATATGAGAGTAAAAACCCTCAATATATAGCATACCAATGACCTCAATTACAATTTAGGTCATCAAAAGGCCGACAAGGCCAAAATACCAAAATCATACTGTTTTACATTAAAATGTCATAATGAAACTCTAATCAAGCAAAAGGTAGGACGTCATGCCCCTTCTAAGGTGACGTTAGCCCTTTTTAGGGAAAATGCAGCCTCCTGGAGCAAAATGTTAGCCCTCCTTGGGCTTCTCCAGACTCCAACCTGCCACACGTGCCAAACTGCCATGACTGTCACCCAAAACGTCCATGAAGCTGGATGACGTCATGAGCCTCCTGGGTGACGTCCTGGGCCTTCCAAGGCCAACGTTCCAATGAAGCGGGCACAACCCCCCTAGGTAAGGCTCTGCCAGGATGCCTCTATGGAACATCGTCCTCTTCTCCGGTGCAAACCCCTTTGTCCTGTCTCTACCCTCTACTGGGGTCTCAACATCCATCTGGTGGGCTCTTCAGCCCCATGGAGGTCCGAACTAATCATCTCCCCATGTGTATCGGTCCAATATGGTACCTGTCCATCGGGTATGATCCTGCACATTAACAGATACGCCCTCCATGGGCTCATAAGTCACAGGGATCATAGCAATGTCAATCACATCTAATCATCAATATTTATTAAACATGTGCATAAAACCCCTTTTACCCAGTGAAGTGCTCAAAGACATTATACAAATCTGCAATACAAGTTTGGGGGAAGTGACAGGGAGTCCTATTGGGCTAGTGTCCACTGGAAAAGGGATGTTTCCGGAAGAGATTAAATCCAAGTCATGTAAATGGGTGAGGTGGATAAGGGATGTCCTGACAAGGGTGCAGTGAAAGCAGGGAAATGCAAGTCTTACTTGTGGGTGCCTTTGTAGAAGGCGAGCTGCACCTGTCCTGGATGCAAATTTTTCCAAGCGCATTCATGCCTTTTATTCTTTATTCTTTATTGTTTTTTCTTCAAGAAGCTAATCAAGGGACACTGCCCTGGCGTGGTGACCAGTGGTGGCAATGTTACCCACAAGTACTTTCACGGAAATGAGAAGGCTGGCTCACGATGAGACCCCCTTTCTCTTGGCCATGCAACCAAGAGCCACTACCCTGGCATGGTAACCAGCTGCTAGTAGCGTCATACCGCTAGGTGCCCATGGACGTAATAGGCTGGCTCGTGATGAGACCCCCTATCCTTTGACTAGGTCTTCTTTTATTATTTTTATGGGTCCCTCTTGTTTCTTGCTGAGAAGCCTTTTACTGCTTTCTCGGGGATCCCTGGGCGAAGCATCTCGAGGTTTTCGTTTTAGGCTTTTATCTTTTTCCAGCTTACTTTTACCTTCTGGGCCTTTAGCCCCTTCTTCCCACAAGGCAAGGTGCAACCCTTAAATGATTGGCCAACCCAATGCTTGGACCAATGTAATGGGATAGATGAGCGGGAGATAAGATGGAAAGTGGTAAGTATGACGGGAGCGGACGATGAATTTTCAGAACCCCCCCCCAATGGCAAACCAAAGCCTATGGGCACAGGCTTACTAGGGCATCCTGTCGTTCCCCCCAGACATGGTCAAGTGGATAAGTATAAGATCCAAGCATTCGTTAGAAACACAAGGAATTAAATGCACATATTCAAAGGTTTTGAGGATTAGAGTGACACATACCATGATACCTGAACTCATTACCTCATGGAGCAAGAACCATCTCTGATACAGGACCAAGCGGAAGGTGATGGATCGTGTTGCTGCTGATAAAGCGGAGGCGTTGAAAGGGAGAAAAGATGGGCCCTCCAGGGCCATGCTCAAGTCGATCAGGCTCTCGGTAATCCATGTCTAGGACCTGTGGGCCTCGAGACATGATCTCCTAGTTATCCCTAAAAGTGGTGGATAACATTTGGCTCCAACTCGGGGACATGTGCTCACTGTAGAGCGCATGAGAACCTCAACATCTCTAGCATAACCTGTAACCTGCTTGATCTCAATAGCAATTATTAGTAATCATTTGGGGTGGTGATATTACCCCAGTTCATATATATATAAGACTGAAGGATGGTGACATGACTTGATTTTCATCAACCTTATCAGATATAGTTCATCTCTAGTTGCTGATCAAAGACCTTATTTTGGAGTGGTGCTGCAAACATCTTACTTGTCCAAAGGTTTTGTTTTGTATTTGAACAAACAAATTTATGTAATATGACCATTATGGGAGGGTGTTAGATATAATGGTCATAAATAGGTAATAAAGTCTAATCCAAATTTCACACCACAGGAATCTTAAAACAATAAAGTCTTAGTTAGTGTCTTTATAAAGTGATGTAAGCATGAGTTAATTAATTTAGTCATTAAAAGATTAGATATTTGGGAGTTACATAACTACTCTCTCTGCTACCATGGAATGAGACATTGCATTACTGAATAATCAAACAATCTATTCTCTCTCTTATTCTAATTTCTATGTGCATTCCAGTTTATGCTCATCTATGTTTAAAATTTGATAAATTTCATAATATTTAGTGGGAATACTTCTAAGCCATAGGCTAACAACACCTATGGTAGTGTTGAGTCTAGAGACTACATGCATTTTGATTCCTAAAGCTTTGCTAATAAAGTTATGGATTGGACCCCATTAGAGGTATTGTGTTATTAGAACAATAGGATGCCATCAAATCTTAGATCATTCTTACGTTATCAGACCCATAGTTTAAAGAGTCTAAGATTCTAACATAAGCATTCAAGATCATTTTGGTATGACAACAAACTCGACATCTTTGTGGTAGGAAATGCTTGACCCCCTTGTGTTTCGACCACCTGACACACCAGGAAACGCAGGAATGCATACCAAATGTGTTTGAAACGAGGTGAAACGTCTCACTTGGCGTTTAATGATTTGGAAATGCAAGGGGAAACATGATGTAGCATTTCAGGCATGTTTTTCCTTCTAAAGCCTGCATTTCAGCCTCCAAATAGTGTGTTTCAGCTAGGGAAACGAACACTAGGACCCACCCAAACAACTAAATTTGCTATTAAACCTTTGATAATGATGCTCATACATTTATTTGACTTTATGACAATAGAAAAAAAGAAAGGAAACTTATAGAAATTGAGAAACCCTAACAACTTCTTATTTTCTGTAAGAAAAAGTTTCCTCTCACTCATTCCCAAATCCTTCGACTTGCAACTCTCTCTTGCTGCACTAAATATTGAGGAAGCTAGAAGTAAAAACATTTCTTCCAATCCATGATACACTGTTGATTGTGCTTCTTGTTTTATTTTGCTTAATGAAGATGGAGATGAGATGGATGACTATTAGGCTTTAGCTCATGTTGTATTTTGACACTATAGCATCATATATAAAGGCTGATTTTGGAAATATAGCCTCATTTATAAAGTCTGTTTTTGGATTTTTCATAATGTAATCATCTATTGGAAATAATATAGACATGGGTTTCCTACTAAATTGTCACTTATGTTTGTCATTTAACTTTTCTTGTTCATTTTATTCTTTCTTTCAAGATAATGTGTTATTTATTAAACAATCTAAATTTTGAAAATATTTATATTTTTTGTATTTTTTAATACAACATTTCCTTGTTTTCAAATTTTTGGGGTCACGTTTCCGTGTACCCATTTCAGAAACTTGTACCTGTTTCCTCATATTTTTCAACTTAGCTTGGCATACAAATGAAAAAGTTTTTATTTTTAATATTATAAAGTAATCTTTAGGCTTGATAATAAATGATACGACTAAATATTGAGCAAGATCAATACTGAACAAAAATTGTAGTCCAAGAAACATCAAACTTGCCTAGGGAAATGTGAAACATGTAATCAATTTTTTTTTATTGTTTGCGTAGGAGAAATGAAGTCCCTTACATGGAGAAAGGATTTCTCTTGACAAATACCACATTACAGTTAGATATGACACTAAAGACACTTTACATGCAAAAAGATATACTAACTAGTATTCGACATTATATGATAAGCTAATATTAGGAAAATAGTAATATGTTTTGAAATGCTCATCGTGTATAATGATATCGAGGGTGATCGTTGAGCTCTTAGATGCTAGATTCTCTAGTGTATTGAAGATAATGCTATGAACCATGAGGATGCATCCTTGCAGGTTTGGGTCATGTTCCCTGTTACCCCCCCACTTCTAGGTGTAATTAGAGGAGAAATTTTCTTCTCCATTATCCACATTTCATACAGCAGATCCAATGACAATGTTGCGGACTCTCCACAGACAGTTGCCCGCAGATGCCTTCCATCTATGCTTAGCTAAATTCACTCATATGATATGGTGCATTTATACAATGAGGTACATCGTTCTGACACTTCATATCAAGTGATAATGTTAATACTTGAGGCATGAAAATGGTGATCATGGGTTGATTTGGATAATGAATTATGATGCTTTGGAGTTACGCTTTTTTTCCTTGTCTCACCTTGGTGGTCATTATCATTTCCTAGTCAAGTGTTGCCATGCTTGGGAAAAGTTGTATTACTAGGGGGGTTTAATGGGGGTAATGTGTCCTGTCCCTTACCATAATAACACATTCCATTTGTCACCTATCCATTGTCCTTTATTTTGGGTTGGGTGTTACATATACCCAAAAAGGTCTGTGCCTCATAATCCCATGAGAAGAAGGGGCTAGAAAGCCCGAGGTTGATGCAACTTTATAAAAAAATACATAGAAAGAGCAAAAGCCCCAATTAAAAATGTGGGGAAAAGAAACAAATAAGAAAAACAAAGTATTAAAAAATCCAAGAAAAAGAAGAAGCATGAGCTATACTCCCTCGCTAAGAGGCCATCACCCTAAGTCCTATACAATGAATGCATATCTTATAAAAAAGACTTAGCAAATGAAATGTCAAAAGCCAAAAGAGGTCAAAGCTATAAAGAAAAAGGCAAACAAGGGTTTGGAAAGACACAGTGTTGAGGAAAGGGTATCTCATTGCCTAATCACTCTCTCTACAAAGGTGCTCACAAGGATGAATATTATACACGGCCTTGCATGTCAATGACATCCACCCCATGAAGTAAACCCCAATTCATACCATTATCATTGCACATGCCCCTTGATGGGTTTCCCTGGGACATACCTCTTGATCTGGGAATTGGCACATCAAATAGGGGGTAATAATGACCCTCCCATACCTAGACTTGGCAAATTGCATAATTTTGTAAGCTAGTGTGAAGTTTGAAGAGCATATTGTGTGAGATCTATCTAATGGCTTTTGTATTAACATGAATCACTTTATACGTTGTGTTTGGATTGTGTACCTTTTCTTCGGTCTTCAAGGTGCCTCTTGTATCACATGAACCCCCCTTCTGGGATGATGATTGCACATGATTGATGACACTTGGATCCTTTGGAGGATGTTGAGGGGTTACTACCCCTACTTGTATGGAGGTCATCCTCGTCATTTGAGGGAGGTTGTTTGGCATTCCTAGGAGGACATTGGAGGATTGGATCACATAGATCAAGTCACGAGACCCCCCTAGCCCATATGGACATGACCTTAACGTCATTGGTGATCGGGCGTTCCATGCAAAGAATGATTGATTGATGGGACGTTTCACCTTTTGAGGACGTTGGGCATTTTCTTGAGGACATTGTACTTGGAGGGATGATGTGGCACCTCTCCATGCATGATGGCACCCTTTGGAGATGAGACGTCACCCTTTGATGATGAGATGTTGCACTAGGAGCATGGACGTTTCACCTTTATGATGATTGGACACTTTGATGAGATATTGAGGCTTCCTTGAGGATGACATGGCACCTTTGATGATGTCACAACCTTTGGAGGGTTTGGAGCACCCTTGGAGATGAAATATTGCATCCTTTCATGGCAATTTTTTACCTTTTTGAGCATCTCTTCCACCTTTTGAGTGAGTCGTCCCCTCATCGAGGCCACATGTTCCACACATGTGAGTCTTGGAGCACTTTTGAGTGGGACGATTTGGTTGTTGAACTAGTTTACTCCATCTTAGAGGCATCGTTGGGGGTCTTAGAGACCTATACACTTGTATCATGGATTATTTATGTATTTTGCCTTATCTCTAGGGTTTATGGGAGATATAGGCATTATTTTATGTTTTTAGGGCTTGTATTGTGTGAGAAGGGTGCTAGATCTCTCATATAAATAAGAGAAGCACTTCTCACTTTCAAATCATTGCTACCTATGGAGATATATGACTCTTGTCTACTTCTACTTCTTCTCTTTCATAAAGAATGCTATGGATGGTTAACTAGGGCTACTTCTTTGGGAGCTAAGGTTGTGGATCTTTTACTACTTGGATGACATGGAAATCAGGGTTTTGATTGATGGAGGATGTTTTGAGTAAGTCTACTTTTTTCATCTTATGATTTTGTTTAATTATACATTTTTAGATTGATGTTGTTCTTAAGTGGCGATTCTTCATCCTGTTCGATCATTTTTAAGCAAACCTTATTGTCAAAATCCTTGGAAGATTTACTAGTGGAGGAACCTTCCCTTATATCATCCCCCAAAATTTTAGGAGGATTTCCTAGGGTTAGTAGTGGACAACCTCTAAGCCTCACCCTAAAATTGTCTACTTCGTTCTCTCAAAGGACCTTTTTTTGACCCCATATGCCCAAAATAGTAGGCACTAGTCCTTTTTTCCATGATAGTCAATCATTATGCTGAAATTTACTACTTTAGGGTTAGGATTAGGGTTTATTTATGAAAATTTTCATTTTTAGCCATAAAAGCAAGGTGTCTAGGGTGTTTAAGCATATTGTTGACCTAAACTTTATTGCTGAAATCCTAATTTAATCTTCTGAAGTGTTATTGCAACCATCTAAGGCAAAACGTCTAGGGTTTTAGGGCTGTTTTTCACTGCTGATTTTTCTGGTTTTGTTGGTAAATAAAACCCTAATTTCTCCTAGTATTTAGCTCTATAATTTACTGAATCATTTTATGATCAAAGGTTTATCTTTTCACTAGTGAAAATTGACTATTTTACTATTGCCATAAATTTATTGCGGCTGAAAATTGACTGTTATACTGCTGAAAATTGACATTTGTTACTGCTGAAAATACATGTTTTACTGCTGAAAATAATCTTTATACTACTAGAGATCATTTATTTTACTGTTGTAATAATTTTTTTACTTCTGATATCTCACATATTTCTCGCAAGTTTTACCTCATCCTTAGACCTTTTCTTTATTTCTAGTGTTTGGGGACCTTACTGAACTCATATTTGACTTGGAAAGCCTCTCTTCTAGGATTGAATTCTCTACACTCCAAATCTGGAAATTGTCTTATCTCACCACCTCTTATTCACTTTGATTACCTTTATCTTGGTGGTAGTGTTAGTAGTCACCCCATGGGGCCCTAGACTTGATTGTGTCTTTCCTAGGGATTCTTGGAGGCTATTGGGGAAGCCTCTTTTGTGTTGGGTAGTATTCCTACACTAAAGAGAGGGAAGTTGTTGCCTTGGTGACTGTTACCCCCCCATCCTAGGGGTAACTAAGGAGATGATGTCTCGAGGCCCGCAGGTAGAAGACATGGAGTGTTGAGAACCAGATGACGAGTTGAGCCCACATTGAGAAGATAGAGCCCCTCCTCTCCACCACACATCACCTTTCATTGTCATGAGCATAGCAGTGTCCGCCACACCAGCCTGGCCCAGAAAGGACAACAAGTTTTTCTTAATGAGGTAACAAGTCTGGTCTCGTGGTAAGTGTCACTTTAATAATTAAAGCATTTGAGGATGTTGCAAAGGGTCCTTTCTTGATTTTGAAAACATTTGCTTGGAAATCAGATCTTTTGCCTTATTTCACCTTGGTGGTTGACATGGTTTCCTAGTAAGTGGTCACCCTCAGGGAAAGGGTTGCTACTGGGGGCATCCTTGAAGGGTCATCGTACCATTCCTGCTCATTTCTTACCACTTTCCACACCTTTTTCCTTTCGTTTCCTTATCTTTTGGGTTTTTGGGCTCATTGACCCCAAGAAGGGCTTGTACCTCATTTCATGGGAAGAAGAGGCTAAAGGTCCAGAGGTATTGTAGATGGCAAAAGTTAAAATCCATACATTATCCTTCTAGATGCTCGCCCTAAGGTCCTGAGAGCAATGAAACGCTTCTCCATAAAAATGAAGGACCTTTTAAAAAGAAAAACAAATAATTAAGAAATGTCCTGCTTGATGGGGGAATGCATTTGCGGTGTCCTTTAATTTCCAGTGCATATGGCACTCAATGTGTTCTAACTTCAAGTGGCATTGCAGTGCTCCTTTTCTTTCCTTGCACATAGCACTCAATGTTCAGACCATAATAAATTAACGACAAATAAAAGGGCTTGGAAATTTTTTTGCATTGCAAACAAAGGATGCAACACACCCTCCACAAAGGCACCCATAGATGAGACAATATGAGCCTTTGATATGTCAAGAACCCCATGCCCAAAAGTCATACTCCCATCCACCTCATATTCATTTACATGACTTAGAGAGGGTTTTCTTGGGAAACACTCCTTGACTTGGGGATTGGTCTACCCAATAAGGTACCATGACAACCCTCCCATACTTAAATTTGACAAATTTTATAAGGTCTTTGAGAATTTGTTTAGTTTGAAAAGGGGGGATCTAATGCACATATTTGGGTGGTTCTTTCATTAAATGTGGCTTACTTGGCTTGATACATGTGACTTGTGGAACCTTGGAGAGCGTACTTGTTTGTCTTTGCAGGACCTTGCTCGGTGGAAGACATTCATGGAGGGACTTGGCCACTTGGACCTCCATAGGGGCTTGAAATCCCATTGGTTGTGGTATCCCCATTTTGTGGATAACTAAGGAGATTATGTCTCGAGGCCCTCAAGTTGCAGATATGGAGTGTCGAGAGACTACATGACTAACAATATCCTTTTGCACAGATGGAGACCCTTCTCACCACCACAGAGGTTGTAGATTTTCAGATGGTATCCACCACACGAGCTGGCTTTCGGAATGCAGTGGGTCTTGCTCCATGAGGTACAAGTTAGTATTATGGTGAGCATCATTTCAATATTTGAGGCATTTAAGTATGTTGTGTCTTAGATTGCTTTAGATTTCATGATATATGCTTGGACATTATGTTTTTTGCCCTGCTTCACCTTGGTGGTTGACATTGTGCCCTAGCAAGTGGTCTTGGGGATGAGTTTGCTACTAGGAACTCCCTTGAAGAGTCATCGTACCGTTCCCGACCATACTTACCACGTTTCATCACTATTTCCCCCCATTTTCTTATCTCTTGGGATTTTAGGGTGTATTGACCCAAGAAGGGGTTGTCCCTCATTCTATGGGAAGAAGGGGCTAAAGGCCCAAAGGGATTGATGTTGGGTAAAAGATAAAAGCCTATGTATGAACCTTCTAGATGCTTCGCTCAAGGATCACCCAAGAAAGCGATGAAACCCCTATCTTTGAGAAAAGGGTGACCCACAAGAAATATGATCAAGAATGCTTAAAGGGCTAGTTGGAGAATAGGAGGTCTCATCACGAGTCGACCTATCATGTCCATGGATGTCTAGTGGTATGGCATTACCATCATTTGGTCACCAAGCCAGGGTAATGGCTCTCAGCTGCACAGCTGAGAGAAAGGGGGTCTCATCACGAGCTGACCTTCTCATTTTTGCTAGGTATTTGTGTGTGACGTTGTCATTATCTGGACACCACACCAGGGCAGTGAACTTCAACTTATCCTTAAATTATGAAATAAACAAAGAATGGCAAAATAATGGGCTTGGAAAAAGTGCATTGCAAACGAAGGTACCACACACCCTCTACAAAGGCACCCATGAATGAGACACTATGACTTCTTCTTTGTCATGAACCCTATGCCCATTGAGTCTTGACCCTCACCACTTCACCCACTTTACATGACTTAGAGAGGGATCTCTTGGAAACTCTCCTTGACCTAAGGAAAGATCTACCCAATAGGACACCTCATCAACCCTCCCATATTCAAGCTTGACAAGTTGCATAATGTCTTTGAACACTCAATTGTTTGACATAGTAATCTTTGAAGCACATGCTTAGGTGGCTCATTTATTGATTGGATTCACTTATCATGATGTTATGACTTGAGATCCTTGGAAGGCGTGCTTATTTGTCTTTGCAGGACCTAGTTGGTGGACAGTTTTGGAAGAACAAGCCTAGCTTGGGCTTCCATGGGGCTTGAAGCCCACAGGTGGATTTCAAGGGCCCGCATGCCGGATGAGAGAGATCAAAAATTGAAGGCCTAGAAGATGACTTGGACAACATAACCTAGCCCCCACATGCCAAACATTTTGCCTAGGAGAGGCAAAACGTCACCTTTAGAGGCATGACATCACCTAGGGGGGTTAGGGTTTGGTGGTGAGGTTGACATGCATTGGTACAAGGATGTTTTGAGGGCCTTGAGGCCTTGACCATGAAGCAATTTATTTGGATGCTTGACATATGGCTTTGGGAATCCTTTCTACACTCCTCCTTCACCAACACCTTCTCCTAAAGGGGTGATGTCTTTATAAACTAGGGTTTTATTTGTGCAAAAGTGAAATTAAAGTGAATTGTTTAATATTACTTTGTAAAAGGGGAAAGATTAGGGTTGTTGACCCCTAGTCTTGTGGTTTACCCTTAATTATGTGGACAAACTATATTAGTGACATTTTGTATAAATAGAGATCATAAGATCTCATTAGAAACATAACTCTCCATTGTGAGAGGCTCTTGGACTGAAATTTTCACTCTCTTTAGCTAGTTCTTCTCTCTTGTGCCTTTGTTTATGGCTATGTCTTGGATTATTGGTTGATGGAAGTGATGCGCTAGCCTTGGAAGGATTTTCTCTAGCTTTTATGGTGGTTTGTCTTAGCTTTTTCCTTGAATTGGTAAGGTTTCTTCATTGTTACTATCATTTATTTTTCAAGTCAAGGTTATTTGCTAGAGCTAGGTGGGAAGTGTTGCCGTCCTTATACACACCTGTTAATGTGGAGAAGTCTCCAACCCACTTGGTGTGTCCTTGGAAGCACAAGCCTAAGTCCAAACCCACTGTCACCTCGATTTGGATTTCTTCTGTCTAAGCTCACTCCTAGGGAAGCCAAGAGGGATAGACCCTACTTAACTATGTTAAGTTGATTAAATGTTCTAGGAGTTAATTTTAAATCTTGAGTTAGGGAGACCTAACCTAAATGTCAATCAACAATGCAATGCAAAAGTTTAATGACAAGCAAACTTCTTTACCTACAAACTCAATTAAGACTAGTGCCTAAAGATTGGGTAAAGGGGGTCAATTAAGTTTATACAACAAAAATACAAAGAATAATTAAATGATCTAATTACAATGAAATAAGAATATAATTTTACACTTGAGATAATTACAAGATGAAATATAACAAGGATAAACTCACAATGAAACTAGCAAATTAGATAATTGCACAATATATACAAAAGAATTCAAAGAACCCTTAGATCCAATACACAATGAAGCATAAAATATCCACAAATGAAACAATGGAACTTAACTTAACTTGGAAGTAACTTGCAAATGAGAACCAATGCACAAATAAAGATGGTGCGCAACCTTTAGAGATATATCACTTGAAAGTAGATGTGCCCAACTGAAAAGTAACTTAACTTGCAAGATAGATAAATGCTTGTAAAGTAAAGTGCAAGAAAGTAAAAATACACAACTTAGATTAAGATGAATAGACTTGAAAAGTAAGGGTTGTGTAGATAGATTTTAAAAGAATTTTAAGCCTTAACTTAATTAGGTGAAGATGCAAGCCTAGACTATGTGTCTGCCCCTAAACTCTTACCGCTTTGACCAAAATGATTGTTGGGTGCTCAAGAAGAAGGGCAAGCAAGGCCCTTCCCTAGCTCCATAGGTCAACCCGAAATGCTTGGGTGCTCAAGCAGGGGGGACACCTAGTGCCGTGAATTTGTCCCCGACTTAGCACCCCCTATAGCCTCCACAAGTCACCTTTTTTATGGTGAAAGTTGTACCAGTTTGGGTGCCTAGTTAAACTAGATAAATTACTTCCTATCCTAAAGCTACAAGCTATGATTAATTCCAATTTAAGAAGATATACTGCAACCTAAGATTAATTTCCAACTTGAAACAAGAGATTACTTAAGATAAAAGATTACTTTCCAACTTGATGAGATATTAACAAATGATAACTAAAAGAGATATTAACAGTTCAAACAAAAAAAACAAGCCTCACGATATTGCATGGGTTGGCTAAGCCAAACCAATTTGCAAGGTGTAGACAAAATAAATCAATGAAATTAAAAGATTTGGAGAATAAACTAAATACTAAGCAACCTCAACAAAGACACAAGGAGGAGGACAAGCCTACCGATTTTGTGCCAAAGTGGGTGGATAATTAGATGAATAACTTAAAAGAAAAGCAAATAAACCTATCCTCTCAACCTTGCCTTAAGGACAAGTGGGGCAAAAGAATGAAAGCAAAAACAAAAAATTAATCTATCATAGCCTTACGATTTTGCATGTATTGGCAAGGCCAAATCACTTTGCAAGGTGTAGGCAAATTAATTATTAACAAAACAGAAAATTACTTTTAGATGAGAAGGCAAGCTCAAGAGACTCTCTTGGGCTGCTTACAATGTTGGAAAGAATTGAGAGAAGAAAGAGATTTTGAAACCCCAACTTGGGAGGCTCTTTTGGAGTGTTTTGAGCCTCAAAATGGGCAGCACCTCCCCTTATTCTGGCAAGAACCTGCAAAAAACAACAAGCTAATGCTTGCTGAAAACGCTGCAAAAGTGCTTGAAAATACTCAGAAATTTCTGTTAGTATAAAACATAAATTTATATGTAAAAATCTGAACAGTAAATGTATATTTTTATGTTATTTTCAGAACATAAAATGCCTCAAATCAATAGAGAAAGAGGAAGGAATAGAACAAAATTTTTTGGAGGCTTATGTTGGCCCAACAAGTAAATTTCTAGATCTGAAATCTACTTGATTGAGCACCTTGGTGACTTGCAAATGGTGCCAAAACTTGTTACAAACCAGTCAAGAGGTGAGTAGATCTAATAAACTAGTAAAATACTTTACTAGTTCTATTAAAACTACCTCACTAAAACAAATAGAAATATTTCTACTTATTCTACCAAGCAAAATACTTTGCTATGGATCTCTTAATCTAGGCAAGTAAACAAGCAAAGACACTAGAAACAAAGCAATACCACCTCAATAATATTTGTATAACATCAAGAAGACTCCTAATGCCAAGATGGTGTTCCTCCAAAGCTTCCTTTATTCATAAAAAATCTGCATGCAAATACTTGCAGCAAAACTAGAAGAAATGGGAAAGAGAAAGAGAGGACTGGGAGAGATTTGGGCATAGTGGTGTTGCTTTGAAAAAATATGTGAAAATGAGAGGGGGTAGGCATTCTTTTATACTTGGGAGAGAGGAAAGTCTTCCCTTGGATGAGCTCCAAGTGTCACACATCCAAAAAGAAAGACAAAGTCAAGAAAAAGACACTTTTAGGGTTTTGGTAGTGAGTTAGGGTTTGAGGGGTGAGGTGTAAAGAGGGAAAACACCTTTTCTTATGGGCAAACATGAGGTTAGACACCAAGGGGGGCGAAATTAGGGTTTAGGTGGCTTTTTCACTTAAACTTTTTATTTCCCATGTGTCACTTTTAGCTAGGGAACACAACTTTAAGTTGTTGGCTAAGCAAGGGGGGGTTCTTTAAGTGGAAAATTACTTTTCCAACTTAGGAAAAAGGTTAGGAAACCTTTCCCACTCTCTCTCATAACTTTATTCCCTTTTTACAATTTTTGGCATTTTTACTTAGCCAAACAATTAAATGTTGACTCTAGGCTGACTTGGACTCCTCATGGACAAAGACCTAGCAAAACTTGTCCAATTGAGTTGAAACTTGATCCAAGGGCATAGGGGGTTTCATGCCATTTCTTTTGAGTACTCATACCCCTATCAAAATCCCCTAGGACCAAATTTTTACATTTACATCAAAATTAATTAAAATTATCATTAAATGGGTAATTTAAAAAAAACTACTTAGACTCGACGGAATTCCGCAAGACTCTAAGAGATGTCTAGCATGGTTATTTACAATATTCCTAGACCCTAGTCATCCATTGGGCTCGATCATTAGAACGCATATCACCACTTTGGAGGGTTATTGTGAGTGAAAAACTCAAGGGTAATTAAAATGGCTGGTTAAGCCAGATTATTTATCCGAGGATAAAAAACACTCGATGAAAGGACTTCCCTAATGATAAAGGCCTAGGCAACTAAGCTAAGATATGACTCATGCTGACTCATTACATTATTATCCCACGCAGGGGAGCGAAAATTCCGATTACAAAAAGACGTGTCGGGGGCAAAAATTTGCCTAGTAGAACCAGAAAGTCTTCAAACTTTGTTGCACCATCAGGTGCATAGCTTCATGATACATGGAGTTGACTCCTAGTCGAAAATAGGTGGTCAACAAGAAGTATAAGGGCATACACCCCCACCTTAGTCTCCATCACTTTATGCTTACATGCTATTGGTTGAACAAGGGTTTGCTAAGAGAAGTATAAGGGCATACACCCTCTTAGCCTAAACCCTAGCTAGAGATACTTGCCTCGGGGAGTAAGAGGATTTACACCCCCAAGGAGGTAGTACCTCTAGCTCTTTCTTTGCTTGACTCCATTAACCCATTTTTAAAGGCACTAGTCATTTACTTATTGCATTGGAGAAATAAATTGTTGTAAACGTGAAATTTTCAAGTTTTAAAGTTGTCTCTTTGGGATAGT
>CBVK0101356748.1:0-10493 GCA_900067695.1 Picea abies | reverse complement strand
AAGATCTAGGTCTCATGCATTATTACTTGGGACTAGAAGTATGGCAGAAGTGTGGTGAAGTATTCCTTGGACAAGGAAAGTACGCAATAAAGATCCTTCATAAATTTGGAATGATGGATTGTAAGTCCATGGACACTCCTATGAATGCGGATATAAGAAAAGTGAAAGATCCAGATTCTGATCCAGTAGACTCATCTCTATATCAACAACTAATTGGGTCATTGATGTATTTGGTAAATACTCGACCAGACATTTGCTTTGCCGTAAATACACTAAGCTAGTTCTAGGTGGAACCAAGACATGAACATTGGATAGCTGCAAAGCATGTACTAAGATATATTCATGGGACAATAAACTATGGTTTGAGATATACCTCATCCAGTGATATAAAGCTTCATGGATACACCGACTCTGATTGGGCAGGAAGTGCAGAAGACAGAAAGAGCACTTCAGGTATGTGTTTCAGCTTGGACTCCGCTATGATATCTTGGGGCAGCAGGAAACAAAAGTTTGTCGCACTCAGCACAGCAGAAGCAGAGTATATGGCAGCATGTAAAGCATGCATAGAAGCAATATGGTTAAGAAAGTTAATCTCCGATTTATTTGATCAAATTCCAGAATCGACCATAATATATTGTGATAATCAGAGTTGTATGAGATTATCAGAACATCCCGTGTTTCATGAAAGGTCAAAACACATTGAGATCAAATACTACTTTATTCGAGATAAAGTCAAGGAGGGAGAGGTAAAACTCGAGTATATCCCCACTGATGAGCAGACAACAGATATCCTGACAAAACCTCTATCCAGAATAAAGTTTGCATATTTCCGAGAGAAGATGGGGATCGTGGAAATAACTCCCTTAGTTGAAAGGGAAGAAATGACTCTCCAGGTTGGGAGGGAACACTAAAAACATTATTGAAAACATTTATTTTGTGATTGAAAAATAGTCCAGTTCGGACAGATTCTTTCCTGTTCGGAAAGTGGATTGAGATTTCTGATTGATAGCGATTTCCCATTGTGGTTAACATGGGAAATGGTCCAGATTGTTGATGTATCATAGACAGTGACTTCCCATTGTGGTTAACATGGGGAGTGGTCTAGGGAAGTCTCTCTTCTTGAGGGTTACTCAAGAAGACTGGCCCGCCTCATTGGACAACGATTTCTCATTGTGGTTAACATGAGGAATGGTCCATTTTGGAGGTTGATACAGGACAATCTTTTCCTCTTGTGGTTAACAGAGGAAATGGTCCGGACAGACATTACTTAAGGTTTATACATTCTCTCCAGGGTGCACTTTGATTAGTGTAGGAAGAATGGCCCAGGGTGGGGAATGGTCCAGGCTCAACAATTAGGGACAGACATTCCTTAGGGTTTATACATTCTCTCCAGGGTGCACTTTGATTAGTGTAGGAGGAATGGCCCAGGGTGAGGAATGGTCCAGGCTCAGAAATCAGAAACAATCATTCTTCCTTGTTTGAGAAGAATAGGGTAGATAGCCCATTGTTGATGTTCTATACTGAGGGCAGATATTCTTTCAGATCTCATAGATGTGAGTGAAAGATTGGCCCAGATGGTTCAGTTTATTTTAACAATATTTTATGTGCAGGTTGTAATCAGATGATTGTTATGGAGACTGCCTGTCTCCAGACAGTACAGATATACTACTGTGGTGAATATGTTCCACTGTTTGTGACTACGTGTCACGGTTTGAGTAGTTGTGTACTACCATGGATAGACACAGTTGTGTTCTATCAATTGATATTGTACCAGTTGTCATAGGAGATTATCCAGTTGGATAATAATGACAGTGCTCATGATACTACCAGTTGAATGGTCTGTTTGTGGTCAAGACCATACCTCCCTAGCTAGGAGGGAGCGTTGATATTATGGTAGCTTTGGGAGGTATGAACCTCTATTGTGACCTTTGACAAGATTAGAATGTTCCGGAAGGAAGAAAAGAAATGAAGGAAACCCTATACAAGATGTCGGCTGCAGAAATATAATTAATATGAATTAATTAGTACCCAGAAGGAGAAGTCGGCCCCAGTAAGTCTGCCAGAACCACTAAAAATACATGGCGCCAGTCTCTCATTTGAAACATTTCCCAGCAGTTGCAGAGAGCCAGTTCTACACAATGCAGTTGCAGTCTTGTGCACAAATACTGGAGAAGGTATTGCGCCAACTTTTGGGTGGGACTATCTGATCAGCTTGGTTACTTCTTGCTTGGTGCATTAGCCTCTCTTAGCTATTGGATTGCTACCAGGCTGTCAAGGTCAAGGTGCTCAGAGGGTGACTTCGGCCTATGGTTGGGTGACAAGGGTATTGTCAATGGTAAAACGAGCACAATCTTTCATATTCTAACAAATTTCTCCCTTGCCCATGCACTTGTGGTCTGGGACCAAAGGGTCTTTGCAGTTGAAGCAAATCTTCTTCCTCATAAGCTCTTGTCTCATCTCATCATCCAGCTTCTCCTTGCCCTTCCATTCTCTCTGGAATGGCTTCATGTCTCGATCTTTCTAGGTTACGAAGGGTTTGGAAAAGGGTTTAGTCTTTGGCACTGAGTCTACCAAATCTCAAGTGCGTAGGATGGCATCCTGCAAAGTCTGCAGCCCATATGCCTTCACCCATCCTCTCAAAGGCTCTGTGAGTCCCTCTGTGAATAGCATGATCAACCTAGGCTCTGATATATTTATCACTACCATGGCTACCCGTTGAAACTCCGTGATGAACGCCTTTGTTGTGCCAGTTTGTCTCAACTGGGCTAGATCCCTGAAGTGGATCTCGGGATCCCTCCTTTCAAACCTGTCCATGAGTCTCTCTGTGAACTCCCTATAGGAGGTGATCCGATTGTGACCCAATTTCACCAATCCATGATGCCACGACTCGTGTGCCTCACCCTCCAAGTGTAAGGTAGCGAAATTGATGGCCTTTGTCTCGGCTATCTGGTTGAGCTTATAGTATGTGTCTAGCTTTTGTACCCAAGCTTTGGCAGTGGATTTGGATGATCCGTCGAAAGAAGGTATGGTGAGTTTACCCACTTTCTGGATGAAATAAATGTTATGGCCATGTTGTTACTGCAGTCCTCCTCTCTGTGGATCTCTGGGGTGGTTCCTAAGTCTGAGCCCACAATACTCGAATAGGGTCATGTCCTGATGAAAGTCATGGCCCAATGTTGCATACTCCCTCCTGTACTCTGCAATGTCCTCTGCATGAGTGGGCGGCCTCTGTGTTATCGGTAGTTGTGTTGCTACTAGGGGTGCCCTCTAGAAACTGAGAAACAAAGGTCTGGGAATCCTACTCGAAGAGGTGTATGTGTGAGTAGGATACTGGGGTCTATTGCCTACCCCCAAGTTCCCCTGTGCTACATGTGGGGCTTGTGTGCCCGGGGTGCCCACTATAGCCAATCTATCAGCCACTTGTGCCAAGGACTAAGTCATGGCCCGCTGACTAGCTACCATATCACTGATAACCTGCATGAAGGCAGCCTTTGGCTCCATGGTGGCCTTACCACTGCCCTTTGGTCTCTCATATCTGTCTCCTAGCATCCTCTATGCCTCGCGCTCAGCCTCATGCTCTGCCCTTCTCTCTGCTTCCCTGTGAGCCTCTTCCTCTTCCTCTTCCTCTGAGCTAGGAGGGAAAGGAGGAAAGTCACGCCTAGGCCTTCTTTCCTTCCTCCTGTTGTAAGTGACATATTCGTCACCTACGTGCTCACGACCCTCTAAGTCTTACACTCATTGTCTTTAGTCACAAGCTGGCGGGACTAAATCTCTGATACCAATGTAATGTTCCTGACTTGGCTAGTCTAGGAAACGTTGCTCATGTGTGTGTAGGATTAATGTTTTACATCATATAAATGATCATATAATAACAAATGCGACAAAAGACTGCAAAGTTTATATTATGATATCTCTGCGATGTACAAATTCCGAATGCGACTGAATAAAAATGAATCACTCGGCTAGATCAAATGCCAAAAGGATCTTAGCCGAAATACAATAAGAAAACTAAATCATAACAACCCATAATAGATAAACACGGTGAGATCAATGAATGAGTTGGAACTATGGCAACTCGCATGGTAACTGCTGAAAGTCCGAAAAGCTCGCCCTGGTGGCTAAACCTCTCGGAATGGGCTGGAAACTGCCCCAAATGGTGTGCCCTGCTCTAGCTCTTAGTCCTGGTGATTGACCGGCTCGTCTGCTGGTGCTTCTAGACCCCGGATGGATCCCCTAGGGGAATGCGCCCCTCTCTCACTGGAAAACTGCACCCTAGTGATTCCACTGTCGGAATCAGCTGAGTAGTATCTCAAAATGATCGCCTTGGTCTACTGTGAAATGGGTCGGAAAGGTTTCCCTGGATCTAATATGATGCTCGCTTGGGAACCCCGAATGTGTCCGCCAAAAGTGTCACACTCCCAAGTCTAGAAAATATGCCCCAGATGATTCCTCCGTCGGAATATGACGAGGAACCAAGAAAAAGATGTGCCTTGCATTCCTCTCAACTGGGTCGGAGGGGAATCTCTGAACTCTCCCTGGATGGGACAAGTCGATCCACTGAACCTCCTCAAAAGTTGTTCCCTCACCTTGGATAAGTGTGCCCTTGCTGCTGGAACCTGTGTAATTGTTGTTGAAGAATGATGGAAGACCTGTGTGGTCTTCCCGGTGACTAGGGTGTGTCTCTCAACACCAAATCATTCGACTAGTGTCTTCCCCCTGGAATCCACTAAACTATCTCTCCTTAATGACAACTCATAATCTGCATAATGATGAATTAGATTGCTGACCCTTCTCTTATAGCTTTTCTAAACCCTAATTCACTGTTGAAACCCTAATTCGTTGTTGACTTCTAATTTTAGCTCATATGTTCTATTTTTAGCTCATATTGGCTTAAAAGTGCTTTTAACCATTTTTAGCTCAATGTCACTTTTCGAACATAACACCTTTGACTAGAGTGACCTCTAGTAGCCCTGTTTACCCCCTTTCTGGCCCTGGCTATAGTCTAACGGGGCGGTTTAGACAATTAAGCCTCCTCTTTGGAGCTCCTATTTGGAAAGCGACATTACGCAAAGTGTGGAGGACCTATTGAATGTGCTGCAAGTGTTCTTCCCAACTCTTTTTGAAGACGAGAATGTCATCCAAATATACAACCACAAAGGAATTGGTGAAGGGTCGCAAGATTTCATCCATCAACCTCATCAACCTCTATGGGGACCTGGTGGTAGTCGAACTTCGGATCAATCTTACTAAAGTACTTGGCCCCCTTGAGTTGGTCGAGAAGGTCATCAATTCGAAGAATTGGGTACCAGTTCCTAGTTGTGATTTTGTTCAGAGCTTTGTAATCAATACAGAGTCGTCGGGTCCCGTCTTTCTTCCATACGAACACGATTGGGCTTCTACAAGGTGAGGAGCTTGGTCGAATGTGCCCTTTTTGGAGCAGCTTTTGAATCTGGCGCTCGATTTCCTCATTTTCCAAGAGGGAGTGTCGATACACTGGCTCGTTACGCAAAGGCATTCCAGGAGTTAGCTCAATTAAATGCTTGACCTGACAGTGCAGAGGCAACCTGGTAGGTGAGGTGAAAATGTCCTGATATTCTTCCAGGACTTTGTCCACCTGCTTATGCTGCGTAAACTATGCAGAGGCCATAGATGTGGTCGTGACCTTTCGTTCATTTAAGAGCGAATCATGAAGAGGACATATTTTCTAGTCTGGGAGATGACCTTCCTGCATTGCTTAGCTGAGACAAGAGAAATTGCGATAGGTGGAGCTACCTCTGGGATCCTGTACAATTGTCTGCCCATAGTTACAATGACACTACGAGGTTTAGACTCATATACAACATGACGTTTCCACATAAATGGTTGGCCTAAAAGAACATCACAAAGTTCAAGTGGGGCAACATCACACAATACCTCATCCTTGAAAGGCTTTATGCCATAGGGCAGGCGACACTGTTGGTTGACTTGAATATATCGTCCTTGGCTAAGCCACTCGATATTGTACGGTTGTGGAGCACCCTTCACCCACATTTGCAAGTGAAAAAAGGCGCTCACCTTCCTCTGGATCTTCTTGTTCGTTTGGTTGGAACTTGGTGGTAGAGACTGTGGCACTGGGTTCTGCATCAATCATACGCTTTGCCTTGTCTAGCTCTGAATCAAAGTCAGAGCCATACTATGACTCAAAGGATTTCATCTCGGCCACCAATGACTGCTTCGAGCGACATTCATCAGTGTTGTGCCAGGGGCTTTTATGGAATTCGCACCACTACCCAATGTATTTATTCGTCTTCCCATTACCCTTCTTTGTTTGTGGCTTAGACTGGTTGTCCTGTGGTTTCCCATCCTTGTTTTGTCCTTTGTTCTATGTTGGGGTTGCCTTTGCCTGGTTTTTGTTGCGATGCATTCGCATATCCAAACTCTTGCTTATTCCCTACTTAAACTTTTGCTCTATTTTGACAACATATCGATAAGCAGCTCCCAGCGATGAGATGTCCAAAAACTTCATTTATATTTGGGTGTACCTATGTAGGCCCCCACGATATTTTAGAACCAAATGTCGCTTGGAGTCTCTAATACCTAGCTTGGTGCGCAAGGTATTGAAGGTATTTGTGAAATCCAACACAATTTGGTCCCTCTCCTAACGCAATGTGGTCCATCTCGTGTATTGGTTGTCGTAGTTTCCAACAAGGTAATATTGTTTTTTGATGGCATCCATAAAATATTCCCAAGTGGGCTTGGCCCCAAATATTCCAGACTCCTCTATGGAGTTTTGCTCACAGTAAGTCTCCCACCAATGTTTGACATGGGGGACTGCCTTAAGGAGCGCAAAGGTGATCTTTTCTCTATTGGAAAAATTGTGGACAGAGAAATAACCTTCTAGTAGATTTAACCACTTTTCCAAAGCATCAGCATCAATCCGACCTTCAAATATGGGAATATCAAAATTAACTTGTACCTTGAAGGGGGCAATGCCTCCAAAGTGGTTGCTTGATGAAGATGCATCTGTTGTTGTCGACAATCGTTGAAGGATTTGGGAAAAATGATCCATCATCTCATCCCTCTGTTTCACAAGGACTTCTGCGAGCAACAACTTAATAGGATCTCCTGCTCCCTCGTCTCTCTATTCTTCCACCATGGGAGGTCGATCGGGCTGGCAAGGGCAGTTATCCTCAAGATAAACTATCTCGAGACCCAATTCTCTATACCCTAACCTTGTTGGAGACATGCACTAAGAAACGACAAAAGAGAAAACTGATACCACTGATCCAAACTTATGATGGAACAAGATGAAGCAAAAAAATAAGACAAAAACACAGAGATACAATAATAATTAATTTATATTAAAGACTAAAATATGTAGAGCATATAAAATAAAATACAGAGTGAAATGAACTCACTAAAATGTTGGTAGCTTATCTCTGAGAAGAGATGTGATAGCTACGCACATTCGCAAGAAGATGGTTACAATGAGGCTCCAAAGGCCTTTTTATTATAAAGCATAAATGAGAAAACCCTAAACATCAAAAACCCTAACCTCAGAAGATGAAACGTGAAAAGGTTTGTGGGCCCCAATGGGGATAGTTGATACGTCAACTTCCCTAGGGCGTAACTTTTGCATACGATCTCTGTTTGGAGCAATCGATACCTCGTCGAAAAGGTCTTCCCGAGGAGTACACATTTTGAAAGGCCCACTACAAGCCTTATACATTTATGGGGCACTGCCACGTCAAAAAAAACATCATTTAGGGCCTCAAAACGGCCCCGAAAGTTTGGGACTCCAAAAACTGTAGGAACACTACCAAAATGGAAATTGTCTGTTGAGCCAGTGGAGTAGGTGGGAAACCACCGATGTCCACCTGGATCACTGATTGAGGT
The DNA here is from genome assembly GCA_900067695.1 of Picea abies. Taxonomy (NCBI): domain Eukaryota; kingdom Viridiplantae; phylum Streptophyta; class Pinopsida; order Pinales; family Pinaceae; genus Picea; species Picea abies. The sequence goes on along the minus strand of CBVK0101356748.1, from coordinate 2,618 downwards.
TTCCTTTGGACCATTGGGAATCTCTTAATGACTAGGACAACGTCCAAGTGATACGAACTTCATTCGCAAAGTATTGACCCCAAACAGTCATTTAATGCCTAAAACTTGGTCCAAAAGTTTCACAACCCGGTATCACCAAAATAGGATCTACCCATAAAATGGGCCCAATAAGGCCATTGCTATGATTTTCCACCCCAATAAGTACTAAAACAGATGATAAAGTATATAGTGATCCTTTTTAGACAAATTGATATTAGATTCATCATACTCCCTCCAAAACCTCAGGGATTAGGCTTCAAAGAAAGAATCTCACAATGACTTTATTGTATAGAAACTATACCATCCATCCAAATGAAGGAATACTTCATTTATGTCAAAACTTCTATTTAGGTTTGCACGGTAATGGATTTTTACATCAATAGGAATCTTGCTCATGTTTATGTGGAAAGGGAAGTCAATCACAAAACATGACCTAAATGAGGACTTCAGAAGCAGAGAGGTAGAGATAAGGAATAAACATTGTTCAAGCTTTGTTGGTTGAGATGTGAAAGTCACAACTAATTACACCATGGACTTTGTTGAGTATTCTAATTTGTATTGATAAAAATTACATCCTAAGTGTTGAATTTTCGTCTTAAGAAATTAATTAGATTAGTGTTCTTTTACTTGTAAACAATTAGCACAATAAATGCATTAAGGATCACTGAAAGAATAACATCCACAGCATACACAAGATTTACCATAGGAAAACCCACTAGTGGAAAAACCCAACAAACTTCCTCAATATAGATTCAACAACCAAGAACAATGCCTCTCTCCAAGAGAGAACTAACAAAGAAGAAGATCCTTGTCAAAACCTTGACTAGGGAAGAGTAGCACACCACATAACCAAGATATACCCAAGAGATAAACCAAGATCTTCCACAACGTTACCTTCTCATTGCAGTAGCCTCTCCCTCTGAGACTTGCATACTTCTCTTCTTGACTTGAGAGATTGTGTGTGTGTATGTTCAAATGAGGCGTTAGCCTCCATTATAAATAGTAGTTTGTCTAGCCTGAAATTCAGTCTGGGCCGACCTGTCACTTTATCCTTTTATTTTACCTATTACTTGTCAAGGCACAATAGGGCCATCTTAACAAATATAATATCATAATATTCTTTAGGGTTTTATCTTGGTCAAATACAATAAGAATATCTTTCGAAGCTACTCAAACTTCAACACTCCCTCTTAGCAAGGAAGGTATTATTCTCGTCATGATCATCATCACTGCTTTTGCACTTTTGTACACCTGGTCATTGTCTTGTTGTCAATCACGGATCTATATATCATAGTAAATTCTGCACTTTTACTAGAGTAGCACACCAGCCTGTGTTAGAGTAGCATACCAACCTACGTTGGGGTTAACATACCAGCCTATGTTAGAGTAGCATACCAACCTGCGCTGGGGTAGCATACCAGCCTGCGTTGGAGTAGCATACCAACCTACATTAGGGTAGCATACTCGCCTGCATTGGAGTACCAATCTGCGCTAGGGTAACATACAAGCCTGTGTTGGAGTACCAACCTACATTGGGGTAGCATACCAGCCTGCATTGGAGTACCAACCTGTGCTAGGGTAACATACAAGCCTCTATTGGAGTACCAACCTACGTTGGAGTAGAATACCAACCTGCGTTGGAGTACCAACCAGCGCTGGGGTAGCATACCAACCTACGTTGGAGTACCAACCTGCACTGGAGTAGCTCCCACTGCTGGGGATTTCTTCACTTCCCTCTACTAGGGATCACTTCCCACTACTAGGGAACACATCTCACTACTAGAGAAAACAATCACTTCTCACTACTAGAGAAGTCTTTCTGGACCACTCCAAGCTTGTCTTTGAAATACTCAAACTTAACTCTGGACAGGGGCTCGGTCAATACATCTGCTACCTATTCCTCGATGGCAATATACTGGAAATTTGTTGCTCCCTTTTGTACCATGTCCCAGACATAGTGGTACTTGATCTCGATATGCTTAGACCTGTCATGACACACTGGGTTCTCTGACAACTTTATGCAACTCTAGTTGTCACAAAAGATACAGTTCTCCTCCAACTCGAGATCAAACAATCATGCAATCAACTTCTGAAGCCACACTGCTTCGCCACAAGATGACCATGCTGCCACATACCCTACCTCTGCGAAACTAAGTGCCATACAAGTCTATTGCCTACTGAGCCATGAGATCACAGTTGATCCCAAACTGAAGCAACACCCAGATGTACTTTTCCGGTTTGTCTGATCTAGCATATCATGTCCTGGGTGTCTGCTTAGGCCCATACAAATCTTTCTTCAATCTGCAGACATGAGACTCCTTCTCATGTATCTTTTGGTTGCTCTATGTATACTTCTTCTGATTACTGGAGCAGGTGTCTTGTCATAGTCTTCTCCCTCTTGCTGGGAGAATCCTCTGGACACAAATCAGGATTTGTACATCTCTATGAATGGTCCTAGGGAGGTTGTTCCTCCTTACTGTTGAGATTTGGGTACCTTGAAAAGTGGTCCCTTTGTGGTTGTGGGTCTCTAACCACAAGAGGGAAATATTTGACCCATTGTGCCTTATAATTTATGTCTA